>ML781100.1:799554-816962 GCA_009831015.1 Picea engelmannii | reverse complement strand
CCCCCCCCCCCCCGCGTAATCCAGACCAGGCGTATCGTGCTAGGCACCAGGTCTAGAGAAGTCGTCACCTCGACTCTCATGGCTAGCCTATCTGTCAATTCGAGTTGTACTAAGAGGGCAATCGCCCTGGTGAATTCTTTCATTCCTCCTCTGCATTTTCTCTTGCTCCTTGGCTCTTCTGAGCGAATTCTCACATTTTCCCTCTGCAAATGTGTTTTCTCCATAGCTCTCTCAGGCGAATTCTCTCTTTTTCCATCTGTTATTCTACTCTCTCCCTTCAGCTCTCACAGGCGAATTCTCTGCATTTCCCTTTGCACTTACTCCTGCGCTTCGGCTCTTTCAGGCTCTCCCGGGCTCTTTCCATCAGCCCCTCCGCCCTCCACCTTCGCTCCACCGCAGACCAACCTCTGCATTCTCTCCACCATGCCAAGAGAAAGGGGGGAGTCTAGAAGAGGCTCGATGTATTACAACGCCCTCTCCAGGCGCGGTAGACTTACCCCCTCCCAATTGGCTCTCATTGCAATTTGCACCTCCGGCCCCATGCATAATAGCCAAGGGCTGTAGGAGCCTCCATCATCACCCCCTCACTCCATCCATTGAAACCGCCCGGTTAAAGAGGAAAATCCACCTTCGAAAGAGCGCACTCCTTTGCTCACTAATCCTCTTGCTCCCCTGAAAATCAATCCACATGACCCGGTGTTTGGCACTGGCAACTGCACGGTGGAGGAGGAAATTTCCCCAAGCTGGAAGGTGGAGGAGCACACGATGAATGCTGGCGAGGACAAGGAAGTGGAGCCACCTCTGCTCTGTGAAAATCGACTCTCAGAGGAGCACCTCCAACTCATTTTCGAAATTTGGCAAAATCAAGACGATCAGTTGCACTCACAGCACATCCTCGACCTAAGATTGGACATTTTGTTCGATGCATTAGCGGACGCTCATGCGCGGACTCGATGCCCTACGTGTGGCCAGAAGTACATCCTTGTCTACAACATCCATGGCCACCCAAGGAGTAGAGCCTCTAGGTTTTTTCTTTTTGTTTACTCTCATTGCAGGCTATTGTTTTTTGTTTGCTCTTGTCGTAGGCTAGATGGTCATGGTGACCAGTTCCATTTTGTTCATATAGTTTGTTCATGGTGATCAAATTATTTTGTTCATATAGTTTTGCTCACGCGGTGACGCGTCAAACTCTAAGTCTTTAATGGCAGCCACCTGTTCTGGTTTCCCTTCTGTGGCAAAATAGGTAGCTAACACATGGCATTGTACATATATTAGTAGAAATTAATACAAGGCTCTTACTTTATTTACAAACAAAACTATACAAGGTTTATATTGCAAGTAAAAGATAACATTTCAATTTGGACATATCATAATGTTTCATTTTGGACATTTTAAAAGTTGTAGCAAAATTAAAATGTAGATGTATTTATTTCTTTGGTAGTTTTATTTGAAATTATTTTTAAGAAGTGTCATTTGACTTTATCAAGTGTTGAGTATCCACCATTTATCAAGAGGCGAGACATTATTACACATTTTTTGGGTATATGATCATCCAACTTAACTGAATATTGATGATGACTCAATTGTTTATCGACAATTCAACTACGACAATGCCAACCACTTTTTTTAGGGATTGAACTTTGATGTGGGAAATAACACTACCTCACTTTCACTGACACGATTGTCCTCTCACGGTTATTTTTATTTGAAATAACTTAGCATAGAAGAAATAACACTTTTAATTTCATTTCATTTAATATTATCTGCAAGTAATTAAATTTGGTTGATGGGCCTTATGCAAGAATACATAGGGAGAACTTAGAACAACTCTAAAAAGAGGGAAATAAGTACATCGAGACTTGTCTTGAAAAAGAGTTGAGAAAGATAAGAAGACAATAGATACAATAGTGAACTTGTTCATAGACTTGCACAGAAAGATGGGAAAAGTGGTCTCTCTTAATATTCGAAGTTGAGAAAAATTAAATAATACATTGTATTGAACTTCTACTCAAAATGAAACTTGAGCTCTACATTGTAGTAGAGGGGGTTGATGTCGAGCACAATTGCTATAAAATGTTGTAGAGTCCATGTGTCTCTTCTTATTTGTTTAAATAATTGGATAGTAAAAAAGCGGCTACAAATTAATTTGGGTTTAGGGACATGTAATAACTTCCTTCAAAATTGAGTAAAATCTTCTTATGAAAAGGCAAATACATCTCTAATCTGCATAATGAATTCAAGTTCTAAATGTGTGAAAATATCTAACTAGGTAATTATATATACCACAAGTTAATCAAAATGATATATGGTTGCACACACAAATCAATGAAATATTTCTATTAAAACTTTTACAATGGGTAATTTGGAGAGGTAAAAGGAATTAGTGGCATCCTTTTTTTATATTTAACGTGTAATCAATTTTGATTGATCAATGGAAAGCTATGAATCCCAACTCCCAATTAATTTGGTACAACCTTGAATTTTACACCTCTCTCATGTAAGATCAGAGACTTTACCATAACGAGATCATAAGGAATCAATGGTTCTTTAAGAATAAAAAGAGTTTTTATTTACATGTCTTTGTCAATCACAAGTAAGTGGCATCGTCTAATATGGGTTTCTAAAATGAAGCAAGACATGAGAAGCAAGGACATTGGATGGAGCATTACCACAGTGCAACTAACCAACGTGACCAACACAACACCTTGAAAAATGATGCATTGGCATCGCCTTATACCTACCATTCCGAAGTGGGTGAAGTGTCACTTTACCAATACATACACACATAGGATAGCACTAAGGCAAGCCACAATTGACTGTAGTCAAGAGACCTCCCTTACAATGGAACACAAGGTGTAAGGATATTGGATGGAGCCTTATCATGGTACAACTAACCGACTCTACCAATGCATCACCCAAGCAAGGCCAAGTATCACATTTACCAACACAAACACACAAAGGAGTCATAGGAATTATGCAAGTCACCATTGAGTCATGTAAGATCATAGACTTTACCATAACAAGATCATAAGGAATCAATGGTTCTTTAGGAATAAAAAGAGATTTTATTTACATGTCTTTGTCAATCACAAGTAAGTGGCATCGTCTAATATGGGTTGCTAAAATGAAGCAAGACATGAGAAACAAGGATATTGGATGGAGCATTACCACAGTGAAACTAACCAACTTGACCAACACAACACCTTGAAAAATGATGCACTGGCATCGCCTTATACCTACCATTTTGAAGTGGGCCAAGTGTCATTTTACCAATACATACACACATAGGATAGCACTAAGGCAAGCCACAATTGAGTGTAGTCGAGAGACCTCCCTTACAGTGGAACACAAGGTGTAAGGACATTGGATGGAGCCTTATCATGGTACAACTAACCAACTCTACCAATGCATCATCTTAAAAAATGGCATGTTGATATAGCCCTATAACTATCCAACCCAAGCAAGGCCAAGTATCGCATTTACCAACACAAACACACAAAGGAGTCACAGGGATTAGGCAAGTCACCATTGAGTTTGGTCAAGATACCTCCCCCACAGTGAAACATGAGACATATGGGCATTGGATGGAGCCTTATCATAGTGCAGTGAACCAACTTTTCCAATGCAACACTTTAAAAAGTGTTGCACTAACACAATGTTATAAATACCATCCCTAAGCGAGCCCAAGTGTGGATTTTACTAGTACACACACAAGACAGGGCTTAAGCAAGCCACAACTAAGTTTGGTTGAGAGATCTACTCGAAGTGGAACATGAGATGTAAGGACATTGGATGGAGCATTGTAGTGGTGAAGTGAACCAACTCTTCCAACACATCACCTTACAAGTGATGTGTCAACACAACATTATAACTACCACCTCGAAGCAGGTCAAAGTTTCAATTTTACCAATACACACACGCACATGACATGGCTTAGGCAACTCATAACTAGGTTTGGTTAAAAGGCATCCCTCGAAGTAGAACATGAGATGCAAGGGCATCAGATGAAGCTTTATCCCAATACAACTCACCAACTCTTTCCAACACATCACCTTAAAAAGTGACACATCGACACAACTCTATAAATACCACCCCCAAGTTGGGCCAAGTGTTGCTTTTACAAGTACACACACACACAAATGATATGGCTTAGGCAAGCCACAACCAATTTTGGTCAAGAGACCTCCCTCGAAGTGGAACACAAGATGTTAGGACACTGGATAAAGCCTTATTGTGGTGCAACTAACCAACTCTATCGATGCATCACATTAAAAGTGATATGTTGACACATCCTTGTAACTACCACCCCCAAGCAGGGCTAAGGGCCAGTCTTACTAGTACATACACACAAAGGACAGGGCTTAGACAAGTCACAACCGAGTTTGGTCGAAGAACCTCTCTCATAGTAGAACATGAGATGTAAAGACATTAGATGGAGCCTTATTGTGATGCAACTAACCAACTCTAACAATGCATCACATTAAAGTGACATGCCAACATGACCTTATAACTATCACCCTAGGTCTCACAAGTTACAAAAATTATCCTTCAACTAGATACTTGCGACTAGGAATGTATATTCCTCTAAAGTTGTCTCATACTTTCTCCTAACTCTAAACTTATTAATGGATCTACCTATATATTTAAAGATTACAAAATTTTGGTAATGATAAACCCCACTTATAGAAATTTCAAAATATGCTTACCATCTCAAAGAGCATGAACATCACAACATATTAAAAAAGCCAATAAACTCGTTAATCAAGGTATCCAACCACACTTTCTATGTAAGATGAACTTTAGAGACAAGTTGCCTACACTAAACATAAAGGCTTGATTTGAATAAAATGAAAAAGATCCTGTCATTTGTTATGTCCTACCATATACGACTTTACCAAAAAGATGTACAAGTTAAATATATTAAAGAGAAAGTTAGCATAGTGGGAGAACCATGAAAAACTTGTTATGGATTTCCCCACCTTAACGCTCATCCACACACCAAACACATCGACTTACGTGTATTGACTATGTGCTTTGTTGCTTTACTGACTGCGGTTTGTCGTCTTGTAGACTCAGTGGCAACAACCTTTCATGATCCCTACAACCCTTCTCCTAGTGGCCGTTCTTGACCATCTAGAGATGAGAGAAAGCAACACTAGCAGTTATGACTTCTTGCCTTAGCAGAGAAGCTTTCACTTTAAGTGACATCATTGCATAACTATTCCATTTTCTTAAGAAGAGGGTATTGTGTAAGTAATTTGTTTTTGCTTTTTGGGTGGAAAACACTCTTCAGATTTGAACATTACACTTTATTTTTAGCAAGAGAGCACAACTTTTGTCCTTGGGAATACCTCTATCAATGTGACAAATCATCAACAACTCTAAAGTTTGAGGAGATAATTAATTATGTGTACAAGTTATCCAAACCCACCTTAGCAATAATGCAAAGTCAAGTTGCAATTGCTAAAATGTTACTCCATTGATTACCTCTTGGAATGCCTTTGGTAAGAAAATTGAATGACATTGTAATTTGCATTATAAGTCAAGGATCTCATCATTTGATATGATATCAACCAATAACTATTTGACACGTGGATGGAAAAACTCCCCATCAAAGTAACATGCCAGTAACATGCCAATGGCTCTACCAAAAACATGGTTTTAATAATGCATATAGACTAATTAAATTCATTGATGGGAAAAACAATAAAAGTTAAATTTATCACATAATTCAACCATCTATGGTATAGATATTCAAAAAGGTACTCCAAACCAAATTTGTCCTCTTCCTTTGTCCACATTTTGTGAAGGGGTTAACTTGACATCCCTCCTCACATGAGCCACTAGAAAAGCTATAATTGATTTAGGATTCACCAACCCCATAACATTGGTTGTTTGGCAAGAAAAGGTACATTGTTTGAAAGGAGAAGCACACAATAATTTAATGCAACAAAGAATAAAATGTAGTATCTTATTTGAACATGCCACGCAACTAAATATTTCAATTTAACAATCATTTTTAATGCTTAGCTTGATACATATGATCTTTTAAATTTGACTTGAGATTAAACTTCAAGACATAAATATGGCTTTGTTATTGAGGCTAATAAGTATTTGCTTACAAAGTTGTATTTACATGATTTTATTAACATGATTGATTTTTTTTAAGTTTTAAATTGATGATTTTTATGAACATGATTGATTTTTTTAATAAGTTTTATATTGATGATTTTTTTTTTAGTTTTTTAAAGTTTTTTAAATTTTATAATATTTTTTATTATTGTATTGACGTTAAGGATTGACTTTTTTTGTAGTGGATTGATATTTTTTTTTCTTTTGAATATAATTAGTCTTATTCTCAAGCTTATAAGCAAGAATGAAATTGTTGGTATCTTACTAGCCCTTATTAACAACCGACTCATGAAGAGCCCAATCAACAATTAACTCACGAAAAGTGAACATGTCACAAATGGGATTTGAATTTAGGTGGAGAGAATAACATTTTTTCCTCTCAACTACCCATGTTGGACCCAATTGACGAAAAAAAGTTTGGAATACATTTGTCCCACCATTAATGAGTGTGAGATTGTTGGTACCTTCCTAGTGCCACATGAATGTAAAGAGAAATATCATTTTTACTTGCACCTCATTTGTGCTCTTAAATACTATTTTCCCATTGGAACAAACCTTAGTGAGATTTGAGCCCATATGAATAGGGAAAAGTCATCTACTTTCCCATCATACTACATGCTCATGTGCCACATTTTGATCATATGTTATAGGATAATTAAAAATGTTTCATTGATAAAGAGAATGCTCTTTGCCTATCAACAATGGGTTTGATTATTACTTGATCACTAAAATTGGTGGGGGGATATCATCACCCCCACTTACCCTATTTGTCAACTTGTCCTTAATAGATTTAAAAGTATTATGAAAATAGTAAGTTTATAAAGCACACACATAAATTAATGGAGAAGGTGTTGCCTTGTGGGTTTATGATTCTTCACGGTTGGTTTACACATGGAGTAGTGAAGAAGTTGTCACCTTGTAGGTTTTCAAGTTAGTCACAACTAATCTATAAAGAGAGTAGTGGACAAGGTGTCATCTTGTAGGTGTGAGATCTATCACAATTGATTTACACATAGTTGTGGAGAAGGTGTTGCCTTCTAGGTTTGAGATTCATCATAATTAATTTACACAAAGAATCATGGAGAAGGTGTTACCTTGTAGGTTTGAGGTCCATTACAATTGATATATGCATAGAGTAGTGGAAAAAGAGTCACCTTTTAGGTTTGAGGTCCATCACAATTTATGTAAAGAGGGACTAGTGGAGAAGTCATTGCTTTGAAGATATGTTTGAGGTCCATCACAATTAATTTACACAAATTAGAGGCATGGAGAAGGTGTTGCCTTGTAGATTTAAGGTATGTTTGCCAACGATCACACATAGAATAGTGGAGAAAGCGTCACTTTATGGGTTTAAGGTTCATTGTGATTGATTTACACATAAATCAATGGAGAAGATTTTACCTAGTAGGTTTGAGGTCGTTAACAATTAATTTACACATAAAGTAATGGAGAAAGTGTCGCTTTGTGAGGTTGAGGACCATCACAACTAATTTACACATGAATTAGTGGAGTTCAAAATGTCACCTTTCTAGTTTGAGCACCATCACAATTAATTTAGATAAAGTATTGGTGAAGGTGTCACCTTGTAGGTCTCATGCATTGATCCAAAAAGGATCAAGAGAAGGCTAAGAACAACTCAGAACGCGTAGAGGCAAATCAGAACGCTCATAATGGCTTCAGCAAACAGAGAAAGGGCAAAAATTCAAGTTCCCAAAACTCAATTAAAACAGCATGATCGCGAAGAGCGCGTCACAAGATTTCTAATGGTTAAAACGGCTCATCAAATAGAGTTATGGATCAAAAGATGTAAGCGATCAAATTTCAGGTCAAACTTGGTCAAAAGGTCAAGGTGACACGTGTCACCACTACAAGGGTGACATGTGGCACGTCCATACAACTGACGTGGCAGAGCGTTGAGTTGGCATGGGATGATGTGGCAAGATCGTACAAGTTGATGAAAAACACGTGGGTGAATTAGGTTGTGACAAGTGTCATTTTATTGGGCAATTGTTATGGTGCCACATGGCCCAATCATGGGATGCCACATGGCAAACCTCCAATGGTTGGTATGTGTAAAATTATATGACTCCCCAAGAGTTGAACTCCTAACCTCTTAGCACAAAGGACTTACAACCTCCCCGCTAGCCAACCTTCCACTCTATGGTTCTTGTTTGTAATATGGCCTGAATTTTATTTAAGTTTTAATAATGGTTTGTATGGGGAAAAAAGGGCTAGGCCTTCAACCCAACCCTTGGTTATATGTTATTCCATGCGACCATATGTATATACCTCCAACGGTCAAACAACCATCCACCATATATGGCATACCCACCATATTATCCACCATTCTAGTAACCACCTACCAGTTTAGCAATTGTCCACCGTTTTAGCATCACACCCGCCAAAATTTAGTATTCAGTCATTCTAGTGGCATATCCGCCATCGCCTAAACCTTCGCTACATGGTTATAACCATATGTGTAAAAGGGGAAACCCGTGAGATTCTACCCCGGGACCTCCACCTAACCAACAGTTTTCAAATAACATCCACAACCAATGCGCCAACCAACAGATTTATTTCTAACTGCCCGGAATTTTGTATAAGAAGGGGACTCCGCCATAGTATGAGAATAGAGGAAAACCAAGCGTGCCCATACGTATTTTGGTATGGATTTCGTACAGATTTTGGCACGCATTTTGACATTTTTCTCAGTGATTTATTGCAGAAGCAGCGCACAAAAACCAAGGCAGGGGTGTCTCTTGAGCTTAAAAGTGTCAGACTCGGATCGAGGCGTGGAGATAGTCATTTTTAGGTAAAACAACACCACAAACGCAGTGGTAATGTTATTTTTTGGATTTGAGCAAATATTTTGTAGCTTAACTCCATAATGAGGTATACTTATGTATTTTGCGCAATTCTTTTGCGGAGTTAATAAAAATACCTACCCATTTGAGAGAAGGACCCGGAGACATAGTCCACTAGGGACAAAATCCGTTATCAAGTTCTTTGTGTTCATATTGCATGATTATGTCTCTTTCCTTTTGAACTTTTCCTTCTTTATGGTGTACTCTTGTTTATGCTCATTTAATACAATTATTTAATAAGTCACCCGGCAAAAAGATCTCGGATAATGTTGGTATCAGAGAAGTTGTCTTTGACTTGAATTGCTGAGTATGAATGCTTACTAGGGCCAATCATAAGCATGGTGAAGGAACTCTTAAGACTTTCAATCCCGAAGTTGGTCATGCATCCCGAAGGAAGAAGATGGCAGAAGAGGACAAGCATGACGAACATGAGAAAAACTTTCACATGATCTTTTATCGCATGTCAGAAATGGTCGAACAAATGTACGAAGATTATGAGAAGAGGATGAAGAAGAAAGGGAAGAAAAAGGAATCACCACCAGATGATGATGCTTCGGTAAACCAAGGGGTTGGAGGAGATCCTCCTGAGCCTCCATCTTCGCCTTCAAGTTCAAGTTCTTCTTCCTCTGAGCATTCTCATCATTCTCATCATTCTAGCCATAAAGCCTCTTTTAAGAAACCATTATTAAAGCTTGATGTAAAGTTTTATTTACCTATGTTTAATGGAGATGCTAATCCTGAAAAACTAGATAATTGGATCCAACAGGTTGAAGTATATTGTCGTGTTCAACATATTGACGAAGAGGAAGTTAAAGTGCAACTGGCTTCTCTTCGGTTGGAAGGCACCGCTCTCGTATGGTGGGAGAGAAAGCTACAAGACAAAAGTAAGTGTGGTAATCTTCTTTCCTCATGGTCAGAATTTAAAACAAAGATAAGGAAGCAGTTCTATCCATTAGGGTATTTACATAAAGCAATGATGGAATGGAAAACTTTAAGGCAAAGTAAAGGTCAGACTATACAAAGTTTCACAGAAGAATTTAGGAAGAAATCTCTTGCATTGAACATTCCTTTGGATTCTTATGAAACTTTAATAAAGTATATTAGCACACTTCACAGTTATATTCATCATACTTTGCTCTTATTCAACCCCACTAGTCTTGACAAAGTTTGTGTGCAAGCCACTCACCTTGAGAATAGGGGGAAACATGTTCAAGAATATCCCATGAAGAAACCTTCCAATTTCCCACAAAACACTTTCAAGAAGTTCAAAAGGAAGGACAAGAAGACCACTACAGTGATGAGAGAAGGAGGAAAACCATATTCCACTCATTGCAAGAAGAGTGGTCATGATGAAGAACACTGTTGGAAACTATGTCCAGAAAAGAAACTGAAACAATTTGGTGGAAAGGGGAAGACAAAGACCGTTGCTACAGTGCAACAAGATCTTGGTTCCAATTCAGGAGATGAAGGAAAGATCATCGTGGCTGGAGTACAAGGTAAAGATTCCCTTCATGCTAGTTCAAGTTCCAATAATGAATCTCAGATTGATGAACGAAAGAGGAATGAGTTATTTCATATACGACTTGTATCTAAACATACTAAGATAGATACATTATTTGATCCGGGTTCCCAAGTAAAATTAATATCTGAAGCACTTGTCAAGAAGATGGATCTTGTAACGAAACCACATCCAAAGCCTTATCCTCTTGGTTGGGTATGTGATGAAGCAAAACTAAGTGTTACCAAACAATGTAGGATCGGATTTGCTATTGATTCAAAGTTGTTTGATGAAGTGGATTTGGATGTTGTACCACTTGATATATGTGGCATAGTGTTGAGGAGTCCTTATCTTTATGATAGAAAATAAGTCTTCTTTCGTCATGAGAACAAATACCACATTACTAAAGGGGGAGTGGAATATATTGTTAGAGCTCACAGCATGAGGGTAAATATGACACTTTTTAGTGCAGGGAAAATGAAAAGACTCATAACCACTAATAAGAGATATGTACTCATGGTCGTCAAAGAGAAAGATGTCGAGACATCCAACACTTTCCAAGGGTGTGATCCATCTCATAAAAAGGAATTAATTGACATTGTTTCTAAGTATGATGATATTTTTCAGGAAACAGATGGATTACCTCCTAAGAGAGAAATCCAACATGAGAGACATCTTCAACAGGATTCTCCCCTTCCTAATGTGGACATGTACAGGATGTCAGTTGTGGAGATGATAGAGATCAAGAAGAAAGTACATGGCTTATTGGATCAATCGGTCATCGAGCCCAGTTCATATCCTTGTGGTTCTCCGATCGTGATGGTGCCAAATAAAGATGGCACATGGCGAATGTGTGTCGATTATCGGTCTTTAAATAAAATCACGGTGAAAAATCGATACCCTCTTCCTCACATAGATGATTTACTTGATCATTTGAAGAATGTTGTTTATTTCACTAAGTTGGATTTCTGCAGTGGATATCATCAAATCAAGGTTGCAGAACATGATGCATGGAAAAATGCCTTTAAAACCAAACAAGGATTGTTTGAGTGGTTAGTTATGTCGTTTAGGCTTTATAATGCTCCCACAACTTTCATGCGTGTGATGAATGATGTATTCAGGCCTTTCATGGATGACTTTGTGATTGTATATTTAGACGACATTCTTGTTTTTAGCGGGACTTGGGATGAACATATAAGGCATGTAAAGCAAGTATTGGATACTTTGCAAAGGGAAAAGTTGTATGTGAAAATGTCTAAATGTGAATTTGGCAAGACTGCACTTGTGTACTTAGGTCATATCATGGGAGGAGGACAATTGAAGATTGATCCTTCCAAAATTGAAGTAATTGTAAAATGGCCTGAGCCGAAAAGTGTAACCGAAGTCCAGAGTTTCTTGGGTGCAGTCCAGTATTGGAGGAGATTCATTCCCAACTTCTCCTTTATAACAACTCCTTTGCATGCCTTAACCAGTGTGAAGAACACTTTTCAGTGGGAACAGAAGCAACAAAAAGCTTTCGACACTTTAAAGGAGAAGATCAGTACCGCACCATTATTAACACTGTCGAATCTTCAACAGTCATTCGAGATCGAGACAGATGCCAGTGGATATGCCATGGGTGCAGTATTGATGCAATATCGTAAGCCTGTCTGTTACCACTCTGATACTTTTAACCAAGTTGTTGTTAACTATCGTACATATGATAAAGAGTTGTATGCATTAGTTCAAAGCGTAAAGAAATGGAAGCACTACTTGTTAGGGAAGGAAATAATTATACATACAGATCACCAACCCTTACAATATCTTCAAGCACAGACCAAACTTCAACAATCTCGACACTACAGATGGATGGGTTTTATACAACAATTCCATTTGGTAATCAAGTACAAGAAGGGTACAAGTAACAAGGTAGAGAACTATTGTCTGTAGGGAAAATTACTCTATCATCCTGGGAAGCTATGTATTCCTACAAGTGAACGAGTCCATGTGATATGAGAAGCTCATACTTATCTTGTGTCTGGGCATTTTGGAGTAGGAAAAACTATGGCTCATTTGCAGAGGTTTTGTTATTGGCCTCAAATGAAAGCAATTGTAACTAAATATGTAAAGGGTTGTGTGATGTGTTCAACTTATAAGCCCACTAATAGAAAATTGGGGCTATACTCACCACTTCCTATTCCATCCCATCCATGGGAAAGTATTTCGATGGATTTTGTAGGGGGTTTACCAATGACCAAAGGGGGTCGTGAGTATTTGTATGTTGTAGTGGATAGGTTCAGCAAGATGTGAATCTTGATGCCATGTAAAAAGCAGATCACTGCTAAGCAGACTGTTAATCTTTTCTTTCAATATGTTTGGGATCACTTTGGGTTACCCACGTCCATTGTCTCAGATCGAGATACTCGATTCCTTGGGGATTTTGATGGACACCAAATTGAAGAGGAGCATTGCTTTTCATCCACAGACAGACTGACAGACAGAGGTGGTAAATAGAACAATGGTACTTTTGCTTTGAGGCGACTGCAACAAGCATCCTAAGTTATGGGATGAACAGATGCCCTGTGTAAAACATTCTTATAACCAAGATTTGCATTCATCCACTCATAGTTCACCTTTTGAGACATGTTTTGGGTACCTACCAAAGGTTCCTTTGGACTTGATGTATGGGAGAGTTGCCGATGTGAATGAAGGATGAACAAAGGATAGAGCCTGCAAGTTTGTAACGTTCCTGACTGTAACATACCCACTACCTAAAATCAAACTTTTTCGTTGATTTCTCAATAATGAGAATCCTCGAAGCTCGCAGCAGCGAAATGCCAAACCCGATCCATAGGTCCTTAATTCCCCGTCACGGCCTCTTATTCACGCGTTTGTGACATTTCCCCGATTCAGTTTCGGGTTTCGAGGTTTCGTCTTTCCTGATGTCTAGAGTTCCCGTCTTCTTGAATCCTCGAACTCTGACTTGCCGATGCGCTCATTTTGGCCTTAGCTCCTCTTGGCTAAACTCTGGTCCATGTGACCGCTAATTCATAAGACCACAGCCTTATCCTTCCTTAGGGGTTTTGGGATTCAAAATCCCGATGTGCTCCAACTCCCGTTAGCCCTCCAGGCTAGACTCCTGGCCCACATGACCACTATCTCACAAGACCGCAGCCTTGTCTCCCATCAGGGTTTCGAACATCGCAATGTTGAAATCCATAAACATTTTGTCCTCGGAATCCCCGATATCCCGATATGACGTCAGCTTCCGCTAGTCCCCTGGGCTAGACCTTTTGGTCAACACGACCTCCCTCTATATGACCGCAGTCATACCACCTATCGGGGCTTCAGGGTTTCAAATGTTGAAATGCATTTGCCCACGGGATTGCCGATCCCTCGAATCCTGATTCTCCGCTATGCTGACAGCTGGCCCGTAATGACACTTTCCTCCTTATCGGGGTTTCAGACTTCGCGATTCCGGCTTGCATAAACACCTTGTCACTGGGATTCCCGATATCCCGATGACCCAAATGTCAATAGACTACTTCCTGTCGAGACTTTCCCTGATGGCTCTGATTGCTGTCGCGCGTCCTCCTCTGATGGACGGTCCTGGTTAACTCTCGGGATTTCGCAACTTCTGATGTCCTGGACGCCTCGTCCCTAGAACTCGCGAAATGCCGAACTCCAACTCCCTTCAGATCTCTAACACGTGTCCCAAGTGAATGGATGGTTCAGATCGATCCTCGCGATTTCAGAGTTTTTGATACCCCAATGACATAAATTCTCGGTCAACTCAAAACCCCGGTAGCCGATCTATCGACGGGCTCTTAATTTCTGCCACGTGTCTGCACAAACGGATGGTCCAGATCATTTCGTTGTTTCAGGACTTGAAATGCCTCGACGTTTTCTACCTCGAGAACTCCGATATCCAGAGTACCGATATCCCGATGTGTCAACCTTCTCATCCGGATTTTACCCCTACCGTTCACGAAGGTTTAACCCTCATAGATCTCTTAACAGATCCAACGGCTGTCGGGTTTTTCTAGCTATGATCTAACGACTCAGATCTGTCCCACCTCGTGCATTCTTCCACTACTTCATGGATGTGGAGAGATCAACGGTCCAAATGTTCTCATGGACCTTGGGGGGGGGGTCTACAATCCCGATTTCATCGCTATTCACGAAGATAGAGAGAAAAAGGGGCAAGGTATGTAACGCCCTTGTTACTTTCGTCAATCTGATAGTTGTGAATGACCATGGGTCTTCTGACAGGATCTCATCCGTTGATTCGTTACTTATCCCTACGCTACTACTTCAGAATTTTAAGAGGGTCATTCCTCCTCGTACAAGGTTATTAAGACTTGCACATTCAAGTCCTTTTTCCAGGTTCTTGGTAAACCTTTCCAAGGAGAGAATCTCTGCGAAGAGGTCTATTCCGGGGCTTTCCTGGAGACAGACAAAGGGAAACAAACTCCCGAGGATGGACTGGAAGTCTGACTTTATTCAACTCATGCATAATTAAATTCATTTATCAACATAAGTCATGCGTGGTCTTCCTGTTATAAGCATATATCTAACATTTCTTATCAAAACACTGCACAAACATTCTTATACTGTAATTGTTCACAATTTCACAGTTTATTAGCATATATGTCAGCATATGAGTTTCAAGATGCAATATGAAAAACACTTATCAGAAATAACATCAGAAGTGGGTGCGACTGCTGAGAGGGGTGCTCGTTTCCACCCAACCGTAGTCTCAGCGACTCCCATCGGATTTACCACTAGCCACCCCCGAGCTGAGACCACGATGTTGTGAGACTGCGTCTTTCTGTCTGCCAGTGAACAGGAGCGAAGTTTGCAATCCTTCCTCTCTGTTATCACTCACTCTGCGTAATGCTAGAGTTCCCCTCGCATCTGCCCCCTCGAATTGCTTCTTCCCCACGCCTTATCCTCTTGCGAGGTTGCATGTGGCATGATTACCCTCGCGCTAATCAGGCTTGACGGCTCTACGGATAGGCGGTTCACCTCCCCATCCCTCATTAAGCCATCAACCTGTCAGCCTGCAAGGCATTAAATTCAGGGCCAGCGAGCCGCTTTTGGTTCTCCGGGCCAGTGGAGTCCAAATACGGTATTAATTCTCGGTGGAAGTTAACGCCACCTTTTCAGGTGCCTTCCACCACCATCGTGGTCTCTTTTCTGCACATCCCCTCTCAGCAGTCCTGCAATAAATTCAAAATGTTATTCACATTCATTGACCTCTTCCTCAAGGTCCATTTACATCACATATTCACATTCATGAGTTTGCCATAGTTCTTGGCCAGTCCAGTTATATTTACAGGCCAGGGGAAATAGGGTGTTACACTGACCATCAACCCCATGGTCGGGCCAACATTACTACGGGAAAAACACTACTGTAACATATTATGCATTCTTATGAAATTCAATTGCTTAGTTACAGTTAAACACAACGTAAGCACATTAATACCGTTAGCATACATAATCCACGGCATTAACAATAATTCACGAATACAGCGGAATACATGTAAACATTGCTAGAATCATAGACATGCATATTTAATTGAAATTATACGCATGTATATACTTATCTTTTAGACTGGATGTAATTCACCAACTGTGTGTAGACCTCCCACGAACCTCCCAACCTTAGATCGTGTTGCTCATCACTCTCAGCAGTAGGTCACCCCCGAGTTGGGACTAAGCTCCACTGGGTAGGGATTCCTAGGCTAGGTAGGGAATACAGGAAGACACACAGTCACAGGAGAAGGATTCTCTCCCAGGAGCCACTTATGCCCACTACCCACAGACTCTCATTCCCAACATGTCTGTCCCACCCCAGGAGTATACACCTTCACTGCCACCAAGACAGTCCATCGACTGCTAACCTCCCTTCCCTTGGGCTTCAGCAACAGACTGGACCGGAAGTCTTCGAGCTCTGTGATAGCTACAGGACTCCTTCCAGGAGTTCTCACTTCCTCTGTGCACTCTCTCACCTGGAGAGAGTCACTCACAGATTGAGTAACCTACCTCTTCAACAAAAATCACCTCCCTCACACTGGCCAGCAAGCCACATGCAGTCTAGCACTACGTGGCCACAACAGTCAATTGAGAAAATGGGTATGGACACCTGAAACAGAAACAATCAGCGCTAAAGCATAGAGTGGCTCTGCGATTACAGGATGTGTTAAGCTTTCCAACAAGCAACACGGGATGCACGCCTCAACAATTACAGAACATTCAGTTCTCCCAACCAGGGTGTTACACTGAAATTCAAAATGTTACTCACATTCATTGACCTCTTCCTCAAGGTCCATTTACATCACATATTCACATTCATGAGTTTGCCATAGTTCTTGGCCAGTCCAGTTATATTTACAGGCTGGGGGAAACAGGGTGTTACAATTCCCTCCCCCTTAAAAGGAACATCGTCCTCGATGTTCTTATCTACTAACATGAATTGCATGTACAGAAGTAAACAAAATCGGATATGCCTGTCTCATGGCATCCTCCATTTCCCATGTAGCCTCATCTGGGCCAAAATTTTTCCACTGCACCTTGACTTGTGGAATGGTTCTGTTCTGGAGTGGGGTTTCCTTTCTGTCCAGTATGCATTGGGGTTCTGGTAGAAATTCTCCCTTCGGTTCCACCTGGATCACAGACCAGTCAATTATATGCTTAGCATCATGTACATATTTCTTCAATAATGAAACATGGAAAACATTATGTGCTTTTACTGTGGGAGGAAGTGCTAGCCGATAGGCTACAGATCCAACTCTATCTAGAACCTCAAAGGGTCCACAATACCGGGGTGCCAACTTGGCACAAGCTCCCATTTTCAGGGAACTCCTTCTGGGATTAATTATGAGATATACATGGTCTCCCATTTTGAACTCTCTTGGAGTTCTCTTTTGGTC
>ML781100.1:749573-789215 GCA_009831015.1 Picea engelmannii | reverse complement strand
TGTTACTTTCGTCAATCTGACGGTCGTGAATGACCATGGGTCTTCCGACAGGATCTCATCCGTCGATTCGTTACTTATCCCTACGCTGCTACTTCGGAATTTTAAGAGGGTCATTCCTCCTCGTACGGGGTTATTAAGACTTGCACATTCAAGTCCTTTTTCCAGGTTCTTGGTAAACCTTTCCAAGGAGGGAATCTCTGTGAAGAGGTCTATTCTGGGGCTTTCCTGGAGACAGACAAAGGGAAACAAACTCCCGAGGATGGACTGGAAGGCTGACTTGGTTCAACTCATGCATAATTAAATTCATTTATCAACATAAGTCATGCATGGTCTTCCTGTTATAAGCATATATCTAACATTTCTTATCAAAACACTGCACAGACATTCTTATACTGTAATCGTTCACAATTTCACAGTTTATTAGCATATATGTCAGCATATGAATTTCAAGATGCAATATGAAAAACACTTATCAGAAATAACATCAGAAGTGGGTGCGACTGCTGAGAGGGGTGCTCGTTTCCACCCAACCGTAGTCTCAGCGACTCCCAGCGGATTTACCACTAGCCACCCTTGAGCTGAGACCACGATGTTGTGAGACTGCGTCTTTCTGTGTGCCAGTGACTAGGAGCGAAGGTTGCAATCCTTCCTCTCTGCTATCACTCACTCTGCGTAATGCCAAAGTTCCCCTCGTGTCTGCCCCCTAGAATCGCTTCTTCCCCACGCCTTATCCTCTTGCGAGGTTGCGTGTGGTGCGATTACCCTCGCGCTGATCAGGCCTGATGGCTCTACGGATAGGTGATTCACCTCCCCATCCCTCATTAAGCCATCAACCTGCCAGCCTGCAAGGCATTAAATTCGGCCAGCGAGCCTCTTTTGGTTCTCCGGGCCAGTGGAGTCCAAATACGGTATTAATTCTCGGTGGAAGTTAACGCCACCTTTTCAGGTGCCTTCCACCACCATCGTGGTCTCTTTTCTTCACATCCCCTCTCAGAAGTCCTGCAATAAATTCAAAATTTTATTCACATTCATTGACCTCTTCCTCAAGGTCCATTTACATCACGTATTCACATTCATGAGTTTGCCATAGTTCTTGGCCAGTCCAGTTATATTTATAGGTTAGGGGAAATAGGGTGTTACACTGACCATCAACCCCATGGTCGGGCCAACATTACTACGGGAAAAACACTACTGTAACATATTATGCATTATTATGAAATACAATTGCTTAATTACAGTTAAAAACAGCGTAAGCACATTAATACCGTTAGCATACATAATCCACGGCATTAACAATAATTCACGAATACAACAGAATACATGTAAACATTGCTAGAATCATAGACATGCATATTTAATTGAAATTATACGCATGTATATACTTATCTTTTAGATTGGATGTAATTCACCGACTGCGTGTAGACCTCCCATGAACCTCCCAGCCTTAGATCGTGTTGCTCATCACTCTCAGCAGTAGGTCACCCCCGAGCTGGGACTAAGCTCCACCGGGTAGGGATTCCTAGGCTAGGTAGGGAATACAGGAAAACACACAGTCACAGGAGAAGGATTCTCTCCCAGGAGCCACTTATGCCCACTACCCACAGACTCTCATTCCCAACATGTCTGTCCTACCCCAGGAGTATACACCTTCACTGTCACCAAGATAGTCCATCGGCTGCTAACCTCCCTTCCCTTGGGCTTCAGCAACAGACTGGACCAGAAGTCTTCGAGCTCTGTGATAGCTACATGAGTCCTTCTAGGTGTTCTCACTTCCTCTGTGCACTCTCTCACTTGGAGAGAGTCACTCACAGACTGGGTAACCTACCTCTTCAACAACAATCACCTCCCTCACACTAGCTAGCAAGCCAAATGCAGTCCAGCACTACGTGGCCACAACAGTCAATTGAGAAAATGGGTATGGACACTCGAAACATAAACAATCAGCGCTAAAGCATAGTGTGGCTCTGCGATTACAGGATGTGTTAAGCTTTCCGACAAGAAACACAGGATGCATGCCTCAACAATTACGGAACATTCAGTTCTCCCAACCAACAATAAGGAACATACTCACCTCTCTAGTTTCAGAGATGCGTAAGGTGTACAGAGGTTCAATCACAGAGGCCAAACACGTATAGATGGAGGATAGAGGAATTGGAAGGTCGAACCCCAGATTCAGGTGATGGTTGGAGGAATGCCCACCCAACTCCTACGCAGCAGTCGACGGAAAAATGGATGGAGAACCCCCAACATGGCTCATTTCCTGGGTTAAATCGCATGCACCTGGGTCGAAACATGTCGCCCATGAAGCTGCATGCATCCCTCCCCAGGAACTTAGGACAAAACATAGATTTCACATGGCTTTTGGGATAATATTAAAATATTATTCCCAAGGAATTAATCCCCTAGGCTTAGCCCCTAGGCTCCACACTTAGCCTCTCTTTCCAACCTTACAGTCCCCAATCCCTTACCCAGGTTTTGTGGAAGCTTAGTCCCCCATCACTCATTCATTGTGGTCGTTCCACACGCAAAGATGTTTTGTATTAATACTGTGCATAATTACATGTACAAAAATCAGGCTCCTGGCCTTCAACACTTAGGCTCCCTGGCCTAATAACACATAAGCCCACTAGCTTATATAACTTGGCTCACTAGCCTTATAAACTTGAATTACAGTTCATAAACAAGATTTATACTTCATAGACATGATTTACAATAGGGCTCGTCCTTGGGGACATTACAAAGTTCATCCAAATGATTCAGTAGATACACCAGGCATTCAGGGAACAGTTGGAGAAGAGTCAAGCACGGTATAAAGCTCGGAATGACAAGCACATGGTTGATCATCAGTTCCAAGTTGGAGACTGGGTATGGCTTCACATCAGCAAGGAACGATTAAAGGGAGAAGGCAAGATACTCAAGCCCATCCGATATGGACCCTTCACTATCTTGGAGAAAAGCGGGACTAATGCTTTTCGTTTAGATCTTCCACCTTATATGCAGATCTACTCAGTTGTGAATGTAGAGAATTTGAAATTTTTTGAACCTCCCATGATCATGGATCAGGATGAGGAAGTTTTAATACCTTCAGTTGATGAGTTTGCACCTGAGTACTTGGATGAGTTACATGAAGATATCATCTTGGACAGAAGGATAAGGACTTCATGCAGAGGTGATGTTGATTATCTTCGAGTAGGCTTAAAGGGCACACATCCAAGCAAGGAAAAGTGGATTGAGAAAGACAAAGTGAGGGGAGTCTTCCCTCACTTACCTATTGACTAATGAAAGATTTTGGTGGTCCAGAAGGCTCTCAGTGGGAAGGTGTGATCCAAAAGGGATCCAGAGAAGGATAAGAACAACTCAGAACGTGCAGAGGCAACTCATAACGCTCAGAATGGCTTTAGCAGACAAAGAAAGGGAAAAAATTCAAAGTTCCCAAAACTAAATTAAAACGGCATGATCGCGAAGAGCGCATCACAATATTTCTAATGGCGCAAATGACTCGTCAAACGAAGTTACACATCAAAAGATATAAGCGGTCAAAGTTTAGGTCAAGTCAAAAGGTCAAGGTGACACGTGTCACCACTGCAAGGGTGACACGTGGCACATCCTTACAGCTGACGTGGAAGAGTGTTGGGTTGGCATGGGATGACATGGCAAGATTGTACAAGTTTGATGGCAGACACGTGGGTGAATTAGGTTGTGACAAGTGTCATTTTATTGGGCAAATGTTATGGTGCCATGTGGCACCCCTCCAGTGGCTGGTATGTGTAAAATTGTATGACTCCCCAAGAGTCAAAATCCTAACCTCTTAGCATAAAGGAATTACAACCTCCGCGCTAGCCAACTTTCCACTCTATGGTTCTTGTTTGTAATATGGCCTGAATTTTATTTAAGTTTTAATAATGGTTCGTATGGGGGAACAAAAAGGCTAGGCCTTCGGCCAAGCCCTTGGTTCTATGTTAATCCATGTGACCATATGTATATACCACCAACGTTCAAAGAACCGGCCACCATATATGGCATACCCGCCATATTATCCACCATTCTAGTAACCACCCGCCAATTTAGCAACTGTCTGTCATTTTAGTAGCATGCCCGCCAAACTTTAGTACTCTGCCATTCTAGTGGCATATCCACCTCTGCCTAAACCTCCGCTACACTGTTATAATGATATGTATAAAAGGGGAGGGCCATGGGATTCGACCCTGGGACCTCTGCCTAAACAACAATCTTCAAATAGCATCCACAACCAATGCGTCAACCAACACATTTATTCCTAACTGCCCGGAATTTTGTATAAGAAGGGGCCTCCGCCAGAGTACGAGAATAGAGGAGAACCAAGCGCGCCCCTACGGATTTTGGTACACATTTCGATATTTTTCTCAGTTATTTATTGTAGAAGCAGGGCACGAAAACTGAGGCAGGGGTGTCTCTTGGGCCTGAAAGTGTCAGACTCGGATCGAGGCGTGGAGACAATCATTTTTAGGTAAAACGACACTACAAATGCAATGGTGATGTTAGTGTTCTGATATGATTAAAACTTTTGTAGCTTAACTCCAAAATGATGTATACTTATGTATTTTGTCCAATTCTTTTGTGGAGTTAGTAAAAAAGCCTACCCATTTGAGAGCAGGACCCGGAGACGTAGTCCACCAGGGACGGACTTTGTTATCAAGTTTTTTGTGTTCATATTGCATGATTGTGTCTCTTTCCTTTTGAGTTTTTCCTTCTTTATGGTGTACTTTTGTTTATACTCATTTAATACAATTCTTTAATAAATCACCCGACGAAAAGATCCTAGATTATGTATGTTGCAATTAATTTACACATAAAATACTAGAAAAAGGTATCATGTTATAAGTTTGAGGTCCATCACAACTAATATACAAATAAAATAGTAGAGAAAATATCATTTTATAAATTTGAACTTAATCAAATTTACATGCTTACCAATTTTGCACAAATCATATATATTGTAAACTAAAATGTTATTGTTACAAAATCGTGATATCCAAAAACCAAACTTGCATTTTAAAATAGAGGTGATCCAACCTTTTCATTACAATGATAACTATTTTCATTACAATGAGGAGATCTAAGAGTATTATGTTTTACCAACAAAGTCACGTGTTTATGAAGGAACATGCTACTTCCAAGGTTAAAGTAAGCTATACAAAATGAGTTTGAAAAATGTCAATGTCATTTTAAGCTATAAAAATGAGTTTGGAAAATTTTATAGGGCTAAGTTGCATGAACAAATTACTTATAGTAGAATCAAGCCAAGCATGATTAGGTTAGAATAAGCATGATTACGTTAAAGAAAATGTTCTGTCTATATTTAGAGGGTCAAAGTCTACTATAACATCCCATATTCAAAGTCTATTGTAACATCCCATAATGAATTGGATATGTATATTTCCCCAAAGCTCACATATGGTATGGTGTAAATGCTAGAGATATCATGTAATGGAATTTGGGTGACAATGTACATCATAGAGATATGTATGGATTGTGTAAAGTACTTTATCTATTTTGTTTCCTCTTCTCATTATGTTAGTTGGTAACATTTGAGCTTTATGATAATGTGTGTAAAGCTAAAATGTGAAACACTTATACATTGCTCGAAAATCATTTTTATTGACATATCCAATTTGGTGTGATTAAATACATCTTTCATAGCATTATAGCATATTAAATTTGGTGTGATTAAATACATCTTTCATAGTATTATAGCATATTAAATGTTATGTATACAGTTAATATAACATTTTTTTAATGGTTAGAATGTGGGTTCACAAAGATTAAACTTGAGTTTAAATTCAAGTTTGATGGCCATCTTCACATATAAATATGACATTTTTTTTTAATTGTTAAAATGTGGAGTTCACAAAGACTAAATCCGAGTTTAAGTTCAAATTTGATGGCCATCTTCACATATGCATATGGCATTTTTTAAAATTGTTAGAATGTGGGGTTCATAAAGATTAAACCTAAGTTTAAGTTCAAGTTTGATGGTCATCTTCACATATGGATTGACTAAGACACAAAAGCATTTATAGTTAAAAAAAAAATTGGATTTGAAGAAAAATAAATGGATAAAGATTAACAAACGAACAACTTTAAACGTTGGACTTTTAAAAAAAAAATCGAGTAATTATCCTTGGAATTTAATAATCCAATTGTTGGTGAAATCACAATTTTTCATTGTTTAAATTGTAGTTTTGAATGCATAAAAAGATCCAACACCATGAAAAACCCCTAATCCACCTTGATTATGCAATCTTAACAATTGATATATGCAATTCCATCAACTCTTTTAAATTTTTGATCGATTTCTAACAAAACTGATCAAAAAACATAGTTGAAAAAACTTCAAAAAGCTTAATCTTTAGATTATTACCGAACAAACATCAGCTCTCTTACCTAAGTTTCTACAAAAGTAAGTAGTTGAAATATATTCATAATAAATTGTTGAGAGTTTAATATAATTGAAATATATCCCTACAAAATTAGTTCACTACGGTTTTGGTAAATTAGTGAAAGTTTAATATTAATATATTTGAAAATATTTAAAATAACATGTATCAAAATTAATATTCATTTATCCATATAAATTACTTTTATAATAATAATAAAAAATTATATATATAATTATTATAATATTTAAAGTATGTATTTTTAGTTTATTTTTTAAATAGTAATCACTATATAAATTATTTTTATAATAATAATAATAAATTATATATATAATTATTATAATATTTAAAGTATGTATTTTTAGTTTATTTTTTAAATAGTAATCACTAAGATTTGTATTAAAAATGGATGATGGTTAAACTAGATAACGAGATAATACAAAATATAAGAATTCTAATTACAACCTATTGGTTTAATGATCCAAAAAAACCCAATTTTTTTCACCAAAAAATGGTTCTATTTACCCTTCCCAAACTCTAATTCTATATATATTTGGCAAGTATATTGTCGTACATACTAATTTAGCAAAAGGGCTACTTGGTGAAACATAGAAAAATAACTACATTAAAATTGGCGCTTGAAGGGTTGCTTCTCTAAGGCCAATCTAGTTCTCCACGTCACACTCAATTGGTTGCATGCCCACATTCAACAATGACCCTACAATATCCTCTCCCATAGCATAATTCTGAGACACCTTGAATGGAAAATAATATTTCGAAGCTTCCTCCTTGACCCAAGATTAACATCACTACATGGGTATTACTAGAAGTTGAAGATGAACTACAATGTCAAAAACTAAAGAGTGCAAGGAGTTCAATATTCCTACGAATTCCTCATACCTCCCCTCATGACTATGCATGAAATGTACAAATTCCTTGAACTCATTTTCTCGAAACGCCAACAATTGATGAGCATTTGCAATTGCGTATTGGTTTTGGACCTATGTCTCCACCGTAAACTTATACTCCCTATCATCCTACCATTGTGAACACCTTCTAGAAGAATTTGACAAATCACATGATCCAGGTGGATATCGGTGGCCACCCACCTTTTCCAAATGGCTCAAAACAGTTTTTTGGCAATTTACTATTTTTAGCAGGTTTTAACTTCCGGGGCCATTTTGAGAGCCCAAATGAAGGTTTTTCGAGATCGAGGTCCTCAATGATAGGCAAAGGCATAATTGAGCCCCCAAAATGAATCTCCTCGACGATACCTTTCCAACAAGCTATCACACGCCTAAAATGGAGATCGTATGCAAAAGTTACGACCCCGAGAAGTTGATGTACTCACTTACCCAAACGGGGCCCACATGACTTTTGGCGCTTCATCTCCTAGGGTTAGGTTTTTGGATGTCTAGGGTTTTTGGCATTCTTGCTTATTGTAAAAAGGCCTTCAAAGCCTTATTGTAATCATCTTCTTGCGAATGCGAGTAGCCATCACATCTCTTCTCAGAGATAAGCTACCACCATTCTAGCGAGTTTTTCACTCTGTATTTTTACAGTCTCTGTACATTTCTTTCATTAATAAAAATCGTGTATTTTACTTTTTAATGAGCCCTACATAGTTGATGTGGAAATTCGATATATAATGTGAACGTATAACTATGTGTTTTAAGAAAACAATTCGGCATCTACTACCTACATCAACATAGTAAGGATGAGTGATACGTTTACAATATTAAATACTTTGAATATAATTATAAGTATTAATAAAATATATCAAGGATGTGTTGGTTTGATGGTAAATTTTAATAATTTTTTATTTTATTTTATTTTATTTTAATAAGTTTATTATTTAAATCGCTAGACTTATTTATATTTGTGTAAATGAGAATTTTTTTACCATGTGAATGGGTTAAGTCTAAATTTTAGATATTTTTATAAAAAGTTTTTAGTCAAAATGTATTTTTCAAAGATATTAAGTCAACATTTTAAGTCAATTACATTTTATTGTAAAATTCTTGTAATAATGATATATATATTTACTATATTGTAAAATTATTGTAATAGGGACATACACATTTGATTAAAGTGGAAGCGAAAGGTGGGGATGTACTTTTCAAAACCTGCAATTACGATGGTTGGCCTCTAATGGTGTGTAGGCATAACTTGGTGACTTCCTTTGCATTTTTAGTCAATGTCTGGTACCATATGGCGTGTAGGCATTTATTTTGTGACTTACTAAGTGATTTTAGCGGAGTTTCCGCTTGCTAAGTTGGCAATTATTAAAGTAATGAACTCTAGTTTTTGCCTAGAGTTAGTGCGGTTAGATTGGACTTCTTTATCTGTCTGAGGGGCCCGGACCATTAATTGGAACTGGGGTCATTTACTACCTATCACCCCACTTTCTCAGGATTTGACACTGCCTTCTTAACTATCCTACTCTTATGACTAACATTAACGACATTTGGAACTTCTCTCCACTCCACACTGGCCCATTGGTTACTTTGGAACCCTATCCCAAGGCACTTCCTTTATGGTTGCTAGGTGGTTTGGTGAAGATCATGTGAGTGGGATTTGATGACGGAGGAGGCCGTCAACACACTCATGAGTGCGACTAACGAGGAGGCATGCGCACAGGAGGGGTTATTCGAACCACCCACCAAACATTTAATCCAACATCGACGTGGTAAGGAGTCTTTATTATCCTCATTATTGACGATTTTACCAGATCCTTCACCCTTACCTAGCTTTGTTACTCCACCTGTTGTTTTTTCTCCGATCTCTAGTGATCCTTCTCCTATTATACATCCTGTGGATATCAACTCTGGCCTGAGCACTTTTGGTGTTTTTTCTAAGAGTTCGGGCATCTCTGGGAATTTTACAGCTAAGACAGGTTCACGGAGACCCTTTGAAAAGAAATCGTGGCCACCAAACAAAGCGAGAAGAAAGATGACCTTAGGTGTTACACATTATTTTGGTCACTCTGGTGGTGTCTCTACAGTTGTGTGTTCAGGCTCTCATAAGGACCTTTTGCCTGAGAAAAGTGATTGTTGTCTTCTTCCATAAAACATATTTTTAACATGAGTTCGCAGGCTGACTATGTTGTAGGGTGCGAGAATCTTGATTCTTGTAGGCAACCCTATACCTAGCTTGAGAGGTGTTCACAATCTTCTCTATAGGTAGGGTGCGAACATGTTTCAAAGCTTGAAAGGAAGAGGAAGTTACGAAGGTTCTAGAAGAGGATCTTCTAGAAAATGAGTTGGCATTCCCATGGTTGACATCCTACTGACTTCTCAGATTTAGTGGGATCATCCTCATCCCTTTAACCATCTCTCCTTCTCCTATATAATGAAGGGTTTATCAAGGAAGAGGTTAAGCAAGATTGAATAAATAATTGATGAAAGAATAGATTCAGAATTGTGTGAGGAATCATGTTTGAATTAATGCTTGAGGCCTCCATTTGTCCATCAAGCCCTAGTGGATCTTCTTCATGCAAGTTTGGAGCAAGTGTGTGTGTTGGAACAAAGAACCACCGAAAGTAAGCTTGCAACATCAAGGCGATCTGGATGTATCTTCTACTTTCATATTAATATAATACAATGGCATGTCCCTTTCCCATAAAATCACTCTTATTTTATTGCATAATTCCTTGATCATATGCATAGGTCATCATTGAATATACTTTAATATCTTCACTTTGGTTGGTTTGTGTTGTTTTGGATCTGATCTCGCAAGAGCACTGGAGCGAAGTAGGAACAACAAAGACCTAAGGAAGCGATATAAAGGTATGTCACTCATTCCTCCTTTGGTAGTAAATTCAATGATAGTTGCTTAGGGAAAGCGTCATGTCCTGTCCTGTTTTGTTCTAGATCCACGTGGATCTAGGGAGATCTGTTAGTGTCTGCATATACCGATTTATCCAACAACAAAATTGGCGACTCCACTGGGGATACAACTCATTTTGTAGTTTTTGTTGGCCATTTTCTCTTAACCTACTTTTTTCATTACCAACCAGTCTCTAAGTCTGTAAGAGACCCTCATAGACTCTCTGGACCCAGAAGCTCACTCAATTTTTTTTCCTTTTTCAATTTTTTTCTTGATTACAAACCTTCTCGCATTGTACCTCTCTGTGACCTGCGTGAATCATTGATGTTCGCACCCTACTGTTCAATTCAGTGCGACCTTCTCTCACTCTGTCTGTATCTAGACTGCGAGAATCCCTAATTCTCGCACTATACCCCACTACCAAGCAACAAACTCGTTTGTAAAAGTTTTGAATTAGGTCTGCTTGCCTTTTTTTGATGCCCAGATTTGTTTGTTGACCTAGGAAGAACTTATTTTGCCAGTGTTTGACTGTTTCTTGACTTCAAATCTTGCGGTTGATTGGTTTTCAGAGATCGAAAACTCTTCTTACTCTTTTTCCCAATTTTTACTTCCTAACCTTTTGTTAACAAGGGTATAATCTCTGATTCTGAGATCTGAGTGCTTGTTTGGTCAAAAAGTCGTTGATTGGGTTAAAAGTTGGGATTAATTGTCCTTTTAGATTGCTTGCTGCTTGGAATTTTTTTGTTCATGTGCATTTGAAGAGATTTTTTCTTGTCAGTTTGTTATTTTTATCTTCATTGAAAGATCGATTTGGGTGTTGTTGAGTATTTTATTTTCATTGGTTGCTTACTTTTTCTTAGTTCCAACCCCATTTTTGGGTTTATAACAAAAAAAATAAATTAAAGTCTTTTTTTTTTTGAGCAATCATTTATTCAAAAAATATTGTCGTTAAAACATTGAAAGAGAACGAATAGTGAATTTACATTGTCCATGATTGTTTGGTACTACATTTCAAAAGAGATCATACATCGTAGTTTGCATTGTTCCAAAAAACTCCTCTTTCCCTGCTGTAGATAGAATTCATCGAACAAAAAATTGTATCATTCATTTCTATTTACGCATTGTTGGGTTAGAGTCTTACACAAGATTGGTTTCATTCCCGTCTGCCTTTGCATAACAACAACCTTTAATAATATTGTGCAACTTTAAAATTCAACTAGTAACATTTTCTATGGATCTTTTGCACCAACATTAGCTAGGATAGAGCTTTGGAATAGGCAGTGAGACACACTCTCCAAAGCGCAAAACACACAATAGTATCTTGTGATAGGGAGTGTCAAATTCCATTTGCAACATTTTGTCCTGGGAAGCCCTTCTCACACAAGGGTCAAACCTAAGGTCACATTGAGATTGACAGAGTTACTCACCCTGCTTTGTTGATCTCAGTGTAGAGATTGCATGTATTATGGGGGTCGCTTGAAGGTATACCCACAATGATGAGTGGAAGCCTCTCAAGTTGATTTCGGGCTAGATACCCTACCCTTGCATGTGGATCGGACTGTCGACTGTTCCCCCAGGCATCATTGTTGTTTGTGGTAACTTTAGTAGCCTATCTTCTTAGCGTCTTACACAAGGTGACTATGGAGAGGTAAGTCTTCACGGTACCTAGAATCGACGTTGACCAAACTCACTCGGGCTCCTTGGAGGGTATACCCACGATTATGTGTGGGAGCTTGCACCAAGGTGTAAGTCTATTAAGCAGGTCGTCAACGTAACTTTTCCACCCTAGCCTGGCCCCTTCTTGTCTTGACGTTGGATTTCATCACCAACTAGTGATTTCAGAATAGGAAGGTCTTGTTTGCTTGATTTTTGATTCCTAGATTTTACTAGTGTGTGCTATTTGTTTCTATAAGTTGGCCATAGAATTTCTTTCATGAGATTTTCACTCAATCACCATTGACCCTCCACATCGTTCACATAGAATGCAAGGACTACCCCCAGAAGATTTGGAAGGTTCTCAACCCTTTCCTACCAACTCATCGGAGGGCTCTCCTCAACAGAGTGAAGTCCAAGACATTGCCACTCCACGACTGGAAAGAACCGACTCTTTAGAACAGTTCTAAATTACAGATTCTCAAGAGGGCTTGCGACTTCCTCCCGACTCTGTGAGACGTATTGGTCGAGTGAATTCATCCGGAGATATTGTTGTTGAGTCTTCTGTATTACCAATCGGACCTTTCACAGGCCCTGAAGGTCAAGATCATTTTTGGAATACCGACATTTTTAGATGGGATCTCTTTGGCTCAGGAGCAGGCGTTGATATCACTATCACACCTGAGCCGCCTGAAATATCCGATCCAGACACGATACCTTTTACTACTACCTATTATTTCCCTAGTTTGGACGCTCAACCAACCGACCATATCTTGACTGTCCCCCTTCAAATGGCCCATTATACAATGGTCCCAGATACTACGAATCTTCACACCGGGAATACAGTGGCTAGCCAATCCCCCATTGGCACACCGCTTTCGCCCAGACTCACCCCAATGCTTCCTCCTAGATATCATGTGTTGAATGCTTCTATTCATGTTCCTACACAAATCCCGTCCGGGACTCCTGGCATTCCCACTCCTTCTGGGCACCATCTTGTTCCTGGTTTTATTTCGACACTTCCTCGACCCCCTTCTAGAGGGTCTCTTCTATCCCCTGTCGGAGCTACTGACCCTAGTGGCACCATTCAGTCTTTCACACCTAATTACCAGATTCCTATTAGTGGACATTTTCACCCCGGAGGTCAAATCCCAATTGGAACACAACCTCCGATTGGAGGGCAACCCCCACCTACCCCACCCACTGGACAAAACATACCTGCAGACTTGGCCCAATATTGGAACTATCTTATCTGAAATAATCCTCAATCAATTGGGGGGCAACAACCTCAAACTAACTCTTTCATACCCCCTAGTATAGGCCAACCATATCTAGGTCCATCTAATTCCATTTGGGGCTTGAATGCTAGACCCAACGTCCCTGTTCAAGGGAACCGCCCTAACCAATACAACCCTATAAATTACATGCCCCCGTACCAATAAATGAATCTGCTCGGATCTTCGCATTATATGCAAACTGCTTATAGTCCTACTAGTATACCTACGAGACTTCCTCCCCAAAGTCACCAGTACCCCCACGTGAATAGACAGTTACCCTTCTTAGCCACCCTGGACCTCCCTGACCTGTCTAGAATTCTAAATGATCCTATCCGTCACTCTCCTCAATGGCCCGCCATACCGGCCAAACTACCTTCCAAAATTCCTAAGTTCGATGGTAAACCAGGAGAGGACCCGAACAATCATGTAATGACTTTCCATCTTTGGTGTTCATCCATCTCCTTGATGGATGACTCTATTCGATTACGTCTTTTTCAACGAACTCTCACAGGTTCCACCACAAAGTGGTATATAGAATTTTCGCGAGGCTTCTTCGCTGACTTTAACACCCTCGCCATGGATTTCCTCACCCACTACCAGTTACCGATCTGATACAAAATGGGAACTGAAATTTTGAGTTCTTTCAAACAAACCAAAGCCACTTATATCTCTGATCACATTCATGAGTGGCGACGACGACGACGTCTCATCAAACTTGAACTTCCCGATCAGTTACTGGCAGAGTGGTTCATGAAATCATTCGTGAATGATATTGCTTGTGACATCGCCATGGGTGGAGTTGTCACAGAAGAACAGGAGATCAGTCGTGCTCAATACCTTGACCTCGTTTACTCACAAACAAGTACTCTTTACGATTTTCTCCCTGACACACCTCGTCCTTCTACTACTGCTACTTCAACTACCCTTGTTGCTTCTCATGCGGCTGATGGTGTGATTGGCACTTTCCAGATCCAACCCCACTCCGCACAAGCCTCTACCACCAACCCCAAATTCGTTTCTTCTAATGTTCAACATGATCTGTCTCCTACTCCTCCCGCTGACAAGACTTCTGAGGTGAACTCTGTTCAATCTACCCCTGCCAGAAAGAATAAATCCCGAAAAGGGAAGGGTAAGAATAAGAAGGATAAAAATAATCTGCAATATGAGAAGACCAAAACACAACTTGTTGACGATAAGGATAAGCGCAAAACCCGATACCCTTGTCTTATCTATGGTGATGATCACTACACTAAGGATTGTCCAAGACGAGCTGAGGTTACTAAGTTCCTTCAAGGGACCCTAAAACTGCCTACCTCGGCCGTGTTGTCACAACCCTTTCCTTCTCAACAACATGACCAATTGGTCATTCATGACCAACCTTCCCCCTCCAATACATCCTATGTATTAATGTGTACATGTGATTCAAAGAAGAATGACATCACACTTACCACTCGAGCCAAAGATTATTCTTCCTCCAAAGAGAAGGTTGATGAAATACCTCCTTCCTTGGTCCAACCATCTCCATTGGCTCCACCTACCAATGGTCCTCTTCATCTAGAACGACCGAGCCTAGACACAGTTCTTCGCCCTCCCCCGAAGGGTGTTGTTCGAAAGTCTGCTTTCAATCCTCATGTGCATGCTGCCCAGAACTATAGTATTGTAGAAGATCTGGCCCAAACACCGTCCGTGATGTCAACCCTCGAAGTCCTTCAGAGTTGTCCCACACAACGAAAGGCACTGTTGAAATCTATTGGTGGAATCGACCCTACTGATACAAATTTAATAATTTTTGACTTGGAAGATCACATTCCAAGGTTACCCTCTCAACTCACATTTCAAATACAAATCATTGTCTCTAACAAGAACATTTGTAGAACAGTTATTGATGAGGGTGCATCGACGTGTGTCATGTCTATTACCTGCTGGAAATCCATCGGCTCTCCTCCCTTAACCAAATCCCACAACACACTCAAAGCCTTCAATGGCTCTGGTTTTAAGCCTTACAGTGTCCTCCCTTTGTTTCCTATTACGTTAGAAAGAAAAACGGTCAACGTTGAAGTTGAGGTCTTTGACGCTCCTCTTGATTACAACCTTCTACTTGGCCGTAGTTGGATCGATTCCATGCATCCAGTTGTGTCCACTCTTTTCCATGTCATACATTTCCCACATCAAGGAAAAGTAATTACGGTGGACCAATTGGCCTTATTTAACTCTGATACATGTACCGACAACGTACCTTTCATTGCGAAAACACCCCCTGGATATGAGAATGTCGGTGTGGGTCTTCTTAAAGATTCCTCTTTGATGGGTACTTTCTCCATTCCACCACCCGATGTTCCACATCCATTTGTCGCCTCGATAAACATGATTTCCACCTCTGTTCGTGAAACCCCTATGTCTTATGACCTGTAACACCCTGTTTCCCCCAGTCTATAAAAATAACTATATTGGCCAAGAACTATGGAAAACTCAAAGATGTGAATGTTTGATTTGATGGACCTTTTTATAAAAGGTCGATGAATGTAAATTATGTTATGAATATGTGTTGCATGGATGCTGAGAGGGGGATGTGCTAAAAGAGACCACGATGGCTAATGAGAGGTGGTTGAAGGGACCTGGAATGGTTGCATTAACTTCCACCGAGCCAGTATTGTACTGGTTTTACTTGCTCAAAGACTAAAGCAACTCTCTGACCCCGAAATGGATTTCCCGTCAGATTGGTAGGTGGGGAGGCTCCTCAAGAGTTAATGAGGGGATGGGGGTTAACCGCCCATTCGTAAAAACTCCCAGACCAGACCGCGGACGGGGAAATTTGCGCCACACGCAATCTTGTGGAGAAAAGGCAAGAGAGGAAGTGTGGTAAGGGAAGAGAAGAGAACACACGCGATAGGGATCACGGGAAAGAACTGGAGAAACTCTGGAAACACATGGAGTTTTGAACAGAGGAGAAGGAGAGTAACCTTCGTCCTTGACTTCTGTTGAGATGGAAGTAGAAAATTGAACCTCAAGCATCGTGGTCTAGCTCGGGGGTGGCTAGTGGTAAATCCCGATATGTGAAACCCTGAATCGGTTTAGCGCGAATAGGTTTCGACGTTTCGACATCCGGGAAACCCAAGGGAAAGTTCCCTCATATTCGCCAATCGCGAAATCCCGATATGCGAAACCTCGAATCGGTTTAGCGTGAATAGGTTTCAGCGTTTCGGCACCCGCGAAACCCAAGAGAAAGTTCACTCGTATTCGCCAGTCACGAAATCCCAGTATGCAAAACCCCAAATCGGTTTACCATGAATAGGTTTCGGTGTTTCAGCACCCGGGAAACCCAAGGGCAAGTTCCCTTGTATTCGCCAGTCGCGAAATCCCGATATGCGAAACCCTGAATCTATTTAACGTGAATAGGTTTTGGCGTTTCGGCGTTTCGGCACCTGAGAAACCCAAGGGAAAGTTCTCTCATATTCACCAATCGTGAAATCTCGATATGCGAAACCCCGAATTGGTTTAGCGTGAATAGGTTTCGGCGTTTCGGCACCCGGGAAACCCAAGGGAAAGACCCCTCATCTTTGCCAGTCATGAAATCCCGGTATGCGAAACCCCGATGTGCTCTGTGAATGAGCCCTAGGTCACCGGACAGGGTCTTGTGGTAGGGAGGAGGAGTCCCGAAAGAATCTGGACCACCCATTTGTAGGGACGTGTGGCAAAGATCTAAGACCACCAGGGTTTTGGACATTAGAGGAATAGGAGTAAAGACCTCGCCAAAAATCCCGAAAGGTAGAATGTCGAGATTTAATCCGGGCTGTTGATCAAGTCGACGATCTGGACCATAGATCCGGATGATACCGGGCTTTCGGGTTTCGGGGATTCGAAAGGGAAAGGAGGAACGCTTGCATTGTGATTTCTAAATCACGTAACCCCGAAAGCGTGTAGAGGAACAACACCAGGTCATAGGACTAGTTGTATGAAAAGTGACCCAAGGGAGGAGCTAAGGATCTGGTAGACCCTTTTGGGTTTCAGCATTTCGAAAGATAGAGAACATGGGAACGCTTACATCGCGATTCCTCGAATTGCGAAAGCCGGAAGTGCCTTTTTGGTAAGGCATGTGGTCATAGCCAATGATCACATGGGGGAGGATAAGGGAAGGGAGGGTTTGCGCTAGGCCCCATAGAAATTTGGGGATTCTGTTCCTCGAAGAAAAGACGTAAAGAAAAAGAAAATCTTAGTTGTCGTAGTGGGTGTGTGACAAATTGGTATCAGAGCATGGTTACAAACTTGGCCTGCTTGGGCTCATGGACGAGTTGCGCAGAAACTCCATCTGAAGTACTCTTAAAAGGAGTAACTCTCTATCCTAACCCCCCTTATCAAAAACCGAAGTTAAGAATGAAAATTCCTATTGTGTGTATGCATTTGAAAAATATGAATTATGCGCTGATTGTGAATGAATATAATGTTGACTAACAACAAGTGTTTTTCTTGCACAACAAGCGGACGATCAACCACGGGAAACTGCAGACGCATAGAATGGTGACACACCACGAAGTGGGGGATGGCTCCCACAATAGAGATGAAGAGTCTGATGAAAGGAGAGTGGTAGAAACCCTTCCAGATCTAGTTGAGACTTTTAGAAGCCTCATTGTCGAACTACAGAGCTGCAAGGCCGACAATGTGAGGTCTTACTGCAGAGCTTATCCGACATACAAAGACAATTGCAGCATGGACTTGACACAAGTCACGTGGACCAATGACAGACAAAGAGAAGTCGAAGCCCACCTGGGATACGGAAACGTGGTCCTTTAAGTGGCCACACTGGGAGGAGCATCTAGAGAAAGGTTCACCCCAGAGATAAGGGACAAGCGTCGAACGATTCCTCTAGAAAGGAAACTAGCGACTCAGAGGGATCTTCTAGTAGCAGAACTAGTTCTTATTCCCAAATAAAACGGAAGAAGCGAAATCATTCCAAAAATCATAATCTCTAAGAATTCAAGAAGGCCAAACCACCCTCTTTCGACAATGAAATAAAGAAGGGAGAGGAAGCGGAGGCTTGGCTGCTTGGACTAAAGAAGTATTGCAGAGTCCATGACTTCTTGGAAAATTTGAAGGCCCGAGTAGCCACTTTCAACCTGAATGGGAAGGGTTCCATTTGGTGGGAAGACCTTAAGAACGTAAAAGGGATTCACGAAGAAGACCTATCTTGGGAACGGTTTGAGAAATACTTCAAGAAGAAGTATCTGTCGGAAAAGTATTTCGACGAAAAGACTAAAGAATTCTATGAACTCAAACTGGGGCAATGCACCATAGAGGAATATGTCAACAGATTCCTCGAATTGCTGAGGTACGTACCCTATATAAAAGCAGAAAAGGTAAAGGTGCAACGATTCATCAGTGGACTACCTAAGACTACCAGAATAGGATTGAGTTTGACGAGCCAAAGACCCTAGAAGATGCTATCCGAAAGGCAAGATATTGTTATGAACAACTTGGGCATCGAACATAAACTCGTGAAGGCTAGAAGCAGAAGAATAGTTCAGGATTCCAAAAAAAGGGGTTTAAATCCCCAAGATTTAAAAACTATAAAAAGGACTCAAGGATGAGCTTCCCAACCCGAAGTGTACACCAGCAGAATTTCCCCTCCCAGAGTGGAAATAAACCTTTTGGATCTACCCCAGGAAAGATTGATAACCCGAAGAAAGAACCCTTAAAATGTTGGGGTTGTGGAGAAGAACATATACTGAGAGACTGCCCGCACCGACAACAGAACAATCGGAGAATTTACAACGTTCAAGAAGCTACCACCGTTAATGACGTGGCCAGGAGTATGCCACAAATTTATGCAGCCGTGGATAATAAACAAGATGACCACCAAGCTTCAGTGGTGGAGATGGAAGGTATGATCACCAACCATCTAGTGTCTATTCTAATTGACCCTAGTTCAAATTTGAGTTATATAGCCACTAAGGCTATTGATAATTGTAAATTACAGCCACATAAACATGCCAAGCCATGGTTGGTACAGTTAGCCATTGGGACCAAAAGAAAGGTAGCGGAGGTCATACCATCTTGCCAATTCACTATGGGTGAATTCCCCACCCAAGCAACCCTTAACGTATTACCCCTAGGATCATATGACCTGTTGATTGGTATGGACTGGCTAGCCACATATAAAGCCAAACTAGACTATTACCATAAAACCTTAGAATGTGTAAGTGAAGAAGGAAGAAGGATAACCCTTCAAGGGATCCAAAAACCTGTCTCGGTGAGATGAATATCAACCCTTCAAATAAGAAAGTATTGCAGAAAGGGATGTCCACTATATGCGATACAGGTGTTGGAATCAGTTGAAGATGACAAACCAAGCCTCAAAGACCACCCCACACTAAGAGAATATAGAGATGCATTTCCAAAAGAGGTATTGGGTTTACCTCTGAGAAGGGACATTGACTTCTCGATAGAACTTGCATCGGGAGTGGTGCCAGTGTCTAGGACACCCTACAGGATGAGCACACCCGAGCTAGTTGAGCTTAAATTACAAATAAAAGAAATGATGGATAGAGGCTATATCCGACCCAGCGTGTCTCCATGGGGAGCACCAGTCCTGTTTGTGAAAAAGAAAGATGGTACCCTTCGAATGTGCATAGATTATAGACAACTCAATAAGGTAACCATAAAGAACAAGTACCCCTTACCCAGGATCGATGACCTGTTCGATCAATTGGGAGGTGCTTCCATCTTCTCAAATATTGACTTGAGATCTGGATACCATCAAGTCCAAATCAAGGGTGAAGACATCCACAAAACTGCCTTCAGGACGAGATATGGTCACTATGAGTTTGTGGTAGTACCATTTGGATTGACCAATGCCCCTGCCACTTTTATGTGCTTGATGAACAATGTGCTCAGCAAATTCCTAGACAAACTTGTACTGGTTTTTATTGACGATATATTAATTTACTTCGAGAATAGAGAGGAACATGAGGAACATCTTAGACTTGTGCTTCAAGTGCTAAGAGAACATCAGTGCTATGCCAAATTTAGCAAGTGCGACTTTTTCCAGAAGAAAATACATTACTTGAGCCATGTCATATCTGAAGAGGGAGTAGCAGTAGATCTTGATAAGATCAGGTCTATCATGGAATGGCCTACCCCAAAGGACGTTTCGGATATCAGATCCTTTATGGGCTTAGCAGGATACTATAGGAGACTTATAAAAGGATTCTCCAAGATTGGTTGTCCAATCACTGCCTTGCAGAAGAAGGGAGCTAAATTCACGTGGACACAAGAATGTGAAGAAAGATTTCAATCTCTGAAACACCTTCTGACCCATGCAGCTGTGCTGAAGATCATTGATCCCAAAAACGACTTCCTCGTGTGCACAGATGCCTATAAGGAAGGGCTCGGAGGAGTCCTTATGCAAGGCGGAAGTGTAGTCTGCTATGAATCCCAAAAATTGAATGATCACGAAGTCAACTATGTGACCCATGATCTAGAGCTAGCCGCGATAGTGCACGCCTTAAAAATGTGGAGACATTACCTCATGGGAAGGAAATTTGTACTTATGATAGACCACTGTGGATTGCGATATCTGTTTGACCAACGAAAGCTCAATGCCAGACAAGCTAGGTGGATGGCCCTCCTTAGTGAGTTTGATTTTGAAATCAAACATGTTAAAGGAAAGGAAATTAAGGTGGTTGATGCCCTTAGTAGAAGTATGAAAACAATTCACTTGGCAGCGGTGAGCACCTGCGAGATGAATGTCAAAGAAAGAGTTAGGAATGCAGAAGAAACAGACACATTCTTCCAGACTGTGACCTCGTACTTGGAGCAAGAACCCATAGGAATAAAGTATGAAGGCTACTAGATGATATATGGAGGTCTGCTAACTTACAGAAACAAATTGTATATTCCAGATTGCGACGACTTGAAGAGGTTCATAATGGATGAACTACATAAAAGACCATATATTGGTCACTCGGGATATCAAAAGATGATCACGACCACTAGAAAACAATTCTATTGGCTTGGGTTAAAGAAATACATAGCTAAATATTTAGCTAAGTGCTTAGAATGCCAACAGGTTAAAGAAGAACACCGACACCCAACAAGATTATTACAACCTCTACCAATCCCGGAATGGAAGTGGGAAACCATTTCCATGGACTTCATCATCGGATTACCAACATTGACCAAACAGAATGATGCCATCATGGTAGTGGTGGATAAATTGAGCAAGTCCGCCCATTTTATCCCTGTCAAATCGACTTGCAAGGCAATAGATATCACCAACATATTCATGAAGGAGATATTCAGACTACATGGTATGCCTAAAGAGATTGTGTCTGACAGAGACACGAAATTTACTTCCAACTTTTGGAAATTCTTGATGGTTGGTCTGGAGACCAAATTACTATTTAGCACAACCTATCATCCTCAAACTGATGGACAAATGGAAAGAGTGAACCAAATATTGGAATACATGCTAAGAATGCATGTAATGTATCAACCCAAGAAGTGGGAAGATTACCTGCCACTGGTGGAATTCGCGTACAACAACGGCTACCAAGAATCCCTGAAGACGAGTCCTTTCGAAGTCCTCTATGGTAGACCGTGCAACACTCCAGTTAGTTGGAGTAATCCCGTAAACAGAATTACTATTGGACTCGACATGTTGAAAGAAATGGAACAACAAGTGATTAAGATAAAATAGAATCTGAAGGTCGCTCAGAACAGACAAAAAAGTTACGTCGATCGAAAGAGAACTCCAAGAGAATTCAAGATGGGAGACCACATATATCTCAGAGTTAGGCCCAGGAAGAGTTCCCTAAGGATGGGATCTTGTGCCAAGTTGGCACCTCGGTATTGAAGACCCTTTGAAGTTCTAGATAGAGTGGGACCTGTAGCCTATAGGCTAGCACTTCCTCCCACAGTAAAAGCACATAATGTTTTCCATGTTTCATTATTGAATAAATTTGTACATGATTCTAATCATATAATTGACTGGTCTTTGATCCAGGTGGAACCGAAGGGAGAATTACTGCCAGAACCTCAATGCATACTGGACAGAAAGAAAACCCCACTCAGGAATCGAACCATTGCACAGGTCAAGGTGCAGTGGAAACATTTTGGCCCAGATGAGGCTACCTCGGAAATGGAAGATGCCATGAAACAAGCATATCTGATTTTGTTTACCTCTCTACATACACGTCATATTGATAGATAGAACATAGAGGATGATGTTCCTTTAATGGGGAGGGAATTGTAACATCCTGTTTCCCCCAGTCTATAAAAATAACTATATTGGCCAAGAACTATGTAAAACTCAAAGACATGAATGTTTGATTTGACGGACCTTTTTATAAAAGGTCGATGAATGTAAATTATGTTATGAATATGTGTTGCATGGCTACTGGGAGGGGAATGTGATAAAAGAGACCATGATGGCTAATGAGAGGTGGTAAAAGGGACCTAGAATGGTTGCGTTAACTTCCACTGAGCCAGTAATGTACTGGTTTTACTTGCTCAAAGACCAAAGCAACTCTCTGACCCCGGAATGGATTTCCCGTCAAATTGGTAGGTGGGGAGGCTCCTCAAGAGTTAATGAGGGGATGGGGGTGAACTGCCCGTCCGTAACAGCTCCCAGACCTGACTGCGAATGGGGAAATTCTCGCCACACGTAATCTTGTGGAGAAAAGGAAAGAGAGGAAGTGTGGTAAGGGAAGAGGAGAGAATGTGCGCGACAGGGATCGTGGGGAAGAAATGGAGAAACTATGGAAACACAGGGAGTTCTGAACAGAGGAGAAGGAGAGTAACCTTCGTCCTTGACTTCCGTTGAGATGGAAGTAGAAAATTGAACCTCAAGCATCGTGGTCTAGCTCGGGGGTGGCTAGTGGTAAATCCATTTGGAGTGACTGAGCCTACGGTTGGGTGGAAACGAGTAACCCTCTCAGCAGTCGCATCACACCTGGTGTTTTCTGATAAGTGTTTATATCTTCTATCTTGAATTGAATATCCTGGAACGCATGCTCATGTTTCTACACTCGTAAATGGTTTCTGTATAGAAGTGTTTGCCTGGTGTTTTGATTGAAAATAATGGATGCATGCTTATACTTATATGGCCATAGTCGGTTTATATATAGAATGAACAAGTTCAGATTACGAGTTCGTTCCCTTGAGACTTGTCCCATTTACTTGACTCACACTATGCCCTGGTTTGATTTCCCCGAAGGCACCTCCTTCCAGGAAGTTCCCTCGCATTCCAGAGCCAGAGTGAGTTCCTTGAAAATACTACCGTTTTAGTAAACCCATGAGTTTACTTCACCCCTGTCATAGAGTTCACAGCTCGGTGATTTAAGAAGGATTTTCAGTCTGGTCACCAAGCCTAGGGATAATTACCCAAGAACCCGCTGAAGGATCATGTGATCTGAGTCTGGAAACCTTGTACAAGAGAGAGTGGTTCTCTCAGGTTTTCGGTCTTTTGACATTTCGGCATTCAAGAAACCCAAGGGCAAGTTCCCTCGTATTCGCCAGCCGTGAAATCCCGATATGCGAAACCCTGAATCGGTTTAGCGCGAATAGGTTTCGGCGTTTCGGCACCCGGGAAACCCAAGGGCAAGTTCCCTCATATTCGCCGATGCAAAATCCCGATATGCGAAACCTCGAATCGGTTTAGCGTGAATAGGTTTCGACATTTCAACATCCGAGAAACCCAAAGGCAAGTTCCCTCGTATTCGCTAGTCGCAAAATCCCGACATGTGAAGCCCCGAATCGGTTTAGCGCGAATAGGTTTCGACGTTTCAGCACCCGGGAAACCCAAGGGCAAGTTCCCTTGTATTCTCCAGTCGTGAAATCCCGATATGCGAAACCCCGAATCGATTTAGCATGAATAGGTTTTGGCGTTTCGGCACTCGGGAAACCCAAGGTAAAGTTCCCTCGTATTCACCAGTCGCGAAATACCGGTATGCGAAACCCCAAATCGGTTTAGCATGAATAGGTTTCAGCATTTCGGCACCCGGGAAACCCAAGGGAAAGTTCCCTCGTATTTTCCAGTCGCGAAATCCCGGTACGCGAAACCCCGATGCGCTCTGTGAATGAGCCCTAGGTCAGCGGACAGGGTCTTGTGGTAGGGAGGAAGAGTCCTGAAAGAATATAGACTGCCCATTTGTAGGGATGCGTGGCGAAGATCTAAGGCCATCGGGGTTCTGAACATTAGAGGAATAGGAGTAAAGACCTCACCAGAAATCCTGAAAGGTAGAATGTCGAGATTTAATCCGGACCATTGATCAAGTCGACGATCTGGACCATAGATCTGGATGATACCGGGCTTTCGGGTTCCAGGGATTCGAAAGGGAAAGGAGGAACGCTTGCATCGCGATTTTCCAAATCGTGAAACCCTGAAAGCATGTAGAGGAATAGCACCAGGTCATAGAACCGGTTGTATGAAAAGTGACCCAAGGGAGGAGCTAAGGATCTGTTAGACCCTTTCAGGTTTGACATTTCAAAAGACAGAGAACAACAGAACGCTTGCATCATGATTTGATTCCCCGAATCACGAAATCTGGAAGCGCCTTTTTGGTAAGGCCTATGGTCATAGCCAATAATCACATGGGGGAGGATAAGGGAAGGGAGGGTCTATGCTAGGCCCCATAGAAATTCGGGGATTCTGTTCCTCGAAGAAAAGATGTAAAGAAAAAGAAAATCTTAGTTGTCGTAGTGGGTGTGTGACACTGTTCATCATTTGCATCCGTGTTGGGAAATCCATTTGTCTCTTGTCTGACTTACTACAAGTTCATATATTGGGTCGTCTTTGAGTCAATGTTGCTAAGACTGTTGTCGTGTCGTTCATATGTTCAATACAAGTACAAACAAGCCCTCCATTGAGTCGGCCATCGACAGTTGTCCATTCTTACCATGTCGACCTTCCCTGTGTCCATTTCAAATCATATTCATACTTTGACTTACCCTCAAAATCTGTTACTTATTTTGTGTCATTGATGGGGTGTACATCAAGGCCCATCTGTGACAAGTCTTTTTCCGTCGACTCCAACTCATTATCTGGGAATAAGACTTAGAAATCATTTAGTACCTTAGAACCTACATGCCTTAATGGCAGGTCTGTTCGCTTTCGATAGTGGATTCACATCATTGGTCCCTGATCGAGAGATTTTGTCGAGTGTTCGAATTCAGCTCATTTATTCACATTCGTTCAAATTGTACTTAGGTACCTTGGGATTCATTGACATCAATGGTGATTTCCCTTGCACTTGTTAATGGTTTTCATCAATGATCAGTAATCAAGTGGTCTCTACCATGTTTGACTTCGACACATGTAATCACATGGCAAGATTCATACTTTTCAGATGATGGGATTGAAGACCCTGGGTCTCATCTTTTTGGCCCAGGTTGCGCTGGAGTATTTATGATTTGTATTGACACATAGATCCACTTTGTATGTCGTGTCGCTATGTCCTAATCTACATCTTCTACCACATAGATACACAGTGTATTCCTAGTGGCTATGTAGAATTTTGACGACATGGATCCACAGTGTATGATTGGTGGCCATGGACTACATTTATGATTTCATTCATTTGTGGTCTGAGCATGGGAATGTCTACCTCAGAACTAGTATTATATTCTGCATATGCTTGGTTGTTTGCAGGTTTCCGATTAGGTGCGATCCTTGTTTCTGACACACACACACACATTTTACAAAGTATTTCGGCTGTCACAAGTTCCAGCCTCATACTTTGGGGGGCATTCTATTACACATTATTTCGGTCACTCTGGTGGTGTCTCCATAGTTGTGTGTTCAAGATCTCATAAGGACCTTTTGCCTGAGAAAAGTGACTATTGTCTTCTTCTATAAAACATATTTTTAAGATGAGTTCGCATGTTGATTATGTTGTAGGGTGCGAGAATCTTGATTCTCATAAGCAACCCTATACCTAGCCTGCGAGGTGTTCACAATCTGCTCTATAGGTAGGGTGCGAACCTGTTTCAAAGCTTAAAAGGAAGAGGAAGTTATGAAGGTTATAGAAGAGGATCTTCTAAAAAATGAGTTGGCATTTGCATGGTTGACATCTTACTAACTTCTCAGATTTAGTGGGATCATCCTCATCCCTTTAACCACCTCTCCTTCTCCTATATAATGAAGGGTTTCTCAAGGAAGAGGTTAAGCAAGATTGAATAAAGAATTGATGAAAGAATAGATTCATAATTGTGTGAGGAATCCAATTTGAATTGATGCTTGAGGCCTCCATTTGTCCATCAAGCCCCAGTGGATCTTCTTCATGCAAGTTTGGAGCAAGTGTGTGTGTTGGAACAAAGGACCACCGAAAGGAAGCTTGTGACATCAAGGCGATCTGGTTGTATCTTCTACTTTCATATTAATATAATATAGTGGCATGTCCCTTTCCCATAAAATCACTCTTATTTTATTGCATAATTCCTTGATCATATGCATAGGTCGTCATTGAATATATTTTACTATCTTCACTTTGGTTGGTTTGTGTTGTCTTGGATCTAATCTTGCAAGAGAACTAGAGCGAAGTAGGAACAACAAATACCTAAGGAAGCGATATAAGGGTATGTCACTCATTCCTCCTTTGGTAGTAAATTCAATGATAGTTGCTTAGGGAAAGCATCATGTCCTGTCCTATTTTGTTCTAGATCCAGGTGGATCTAGGGAGATCTGTTAGTGTCCGCATATACTGATTTATCCAATAACATTAGGGGACGATCTGGGGCTCGAGAAAGCAACTCATCTTGCATTGAATGCTCTGGTTGGTCGATATTCTTACTAACGAAGGTGCACTACTCCGCTTTACACATGGGTCAAGAGTCATTGGTTCCCTGTAGTGGGTTATATTTCAGAGGTATTTTACCTCCCGTGTGGATGGTTTGGCTTCATATTTCACTCGCCTAAGGATGCATAAAAGATACTTGTGGATTTTTGGCCTTTTGATGGTGGAAACATTATGTTAAAGCAATGGAGGTTAGCATTCGACCCTATTCAAGATTATTTCCAATTTAGGCATTTATGGGTTCTCTTACCCGACCTTCCATTAAACTTCTGGATACTTTTGTTTCGGAGATTGGGATGCATGTTTAGACTTCTCTATCCACGCAGACCCCACATCTCGACACCGTGGACCTAGAATCCTGTAGCCTTGTTGCCCAGGAGTTCAGACCCTTCCGGCTACTCTCCCTCCCACTCATTTACGGGAGGAGATTAGGAGGCCCCCTTGGGTTTTTTGTTCTCCACTTGGGACAGAAACACTTGCTATTGTTCCTGATACTTTTTCGCTTATAGCCTTAACAACTGAGGAGGGGGTGAAGGATATTCCTATACTATCGGGTTTTAGATAGGAAGAACTCGATGATCATACTCTGGCGGAAACTCTCGATAACTTAGTTCCTCTTCTTTGTGAGGCGAGGGACACTATACCCCTTGTAACTTTTCACGATAAGTCCATTATCCATCCTCCTTTAGCTTCAGACTTTTCCACCATTCTGAGGGAAGGATGTGGGGGGGTTGGGTCTAGCTATGCGTGGTCCAGAGAACTGGGGTTTGAGACCTCGCCTATCAAGACAAGGAGTGCGAAGAAGAAAGCCACTCTTTCACATATTATACCTGAGGTTACTACTTCATCTACTGGTTCTGATACTGGTGCGCTTAGAGGATTAAAATCCCTTTCACGAGAAAAAATATGATCCTTCTCACCCTAAATGTTAGAGGGGTGGGAGGAGCCCTGAAATCTGCCTCCTCGTAGACTAATCACTAAAGTTATGCATGATTTAGATTTTTTACAAGAGACTCTAGTTGCGGAGGATAAGGCTCATCTTTTCATGCAGAAACTTGTCCCTAACTAGTATATGTGTGCAGTTAGTTTGATCAGCAACTCGAGTGGTCTATTGGTGACCTGGGATCTACATAAACTCACACTGGTTCCTACATTGTGTGGTGGAGGCATATTTCTCTCAGGTGTCTCTTTAGAAACTTATCGTGTTATAAATTTTCTTAATGTATATGGGCCTTGTATTGAGAGACTTGCTTTTTGGGACCATTTGGTGACTAAAGGACTGTTAGCTACTAAAATTTTGATACTTGCAGGGGATTTGAAATTTACCACATGTGCAGATGAAGTATGGGGACTAGCGGCACATCTGGACATACATGCAAACTACTTCTGCGATCTGATCAAGGATCATTTGTTGGTTGATTTGGCTCCGGATATCTTGGTTCCTACCTGGAGGAACGATAGAGCTGGGGACGCTTTTATTACAAAACGATTGGATCACATTCTTGTTGCGGAAGATTTGTTTTCTGTGGTTGGGAGGTATCGATATTGAGTGGAGTTACCATACTTATCTGATCATGCTCCTGTGATAGCACAATTTGATTTCTCTCAGACAAGACCTATCCATTTAAGTTAAATCCTACTTGGCTGGTTGTAACACCCCAGTTTTTGAACCCCCGTTTTAAATAATGTATTGTTACAATGTTGAGAGGCCAGAGTGCCCAAACGATTATTAAAAGGCCAGTGTGCCCAAGACATGTAATGTTTTTATCATTATTAATAATAAATACACGGTTGGCTGCTAGATGGACACGGACTAGAGTTATAGGGGGCTATGATTCCACAAGAGAGGGGGCTTGAGGGGATAAATGTTTATTCCTATTCTAATTACCCCCTTTTTGTATAAGGGAGGGGATCAGTTATGTGAGCTTCTTGGGGAAGTCCGGGAGGTTCTTGATTTCCCCACAAAGTTACTTAAACCCGCCTCTGGTTTGATGGGGGGGTTGGTCATTGGCTTGTTCTCTCCTCCACTTTTGCATTCACACCATTCTATCCCTCATGCATTATCATGCACGCACCCCCATGCACCCACTTACTCGTTCATTGATCCATCCTTCATCCGCGTCTTGGCTTGGGAAAGGGAGCCAAACTATCGAAGAATCAACCACATGATAGTTGGTTGTAGTGGTCGCTGGTGTGATCCAGCCGTGACCTGAGGCCACATGTCTGAGATGCATTGGCCTATGTCCAGCGCTGCTCACAACTGCGAGTCCTAAGAGTTCCAACATTGAGATTCTAGACCAGTTGCACTGAAGCCCGAATTAAGGAGAAGGAATGACTGAGGGACTGCATGGAAGAGAAGGGTGGAGGTCTATTCTCTCGAGTGGTGCAAGCTGGGTAGAAGAGAGTTGGGTTCTTGGATTGTTGTGAGAGATGGGAAGCCTATGAGAGCTTGGGTGTTGACTAGTTTGGAAATCCAAGTAACACTCTGGAACCGTCCTTGTGGATTCATAGCCCTGGCTCAGGGGTGACGTTGTTGTTGAGTTTTGGAACAATAGTGTCTACGGTTGGGTGGAACATCCTTGGTCTGCATCCATTTGGTGTCATATTTCATAAAGATAAGTTCTCTCTATTATGGTATCATTTACACATATATGAATGTATTTCCACTGTGTATATTTAATTATTGTTTAATTGAATCTTTAGACTATGCATGCTTGCTGGATATTGTTGTGCATGTCGTTAAAGTCTTTTATTTTATGCATCCTTAAATTTTAAAAAGGTATTGGTAAGAGAAATAATTCCAAGGGCGGGCTTGCAGGTAACGTACCCTGGCTTGTGGGTGGCTGGGTATGTTACAGTTTGGTATCGGAGCCTCTGGTTGAAACACCGGGCCGGTATGGGCCGGGTCTATTGGTCAGAGTCTCATGGTCGAGATCAAATTCTGACCGTGGAGTTGAAAATATCAGGAAGAATGGAGTTGCACAATCTATGTGGGAGATAGAACATCAGAGACCCGTGTAAGGGGTTCGAAGGATCGTGACCATCCCCTTCGAATTTGGGAGCGATCGCCACTATAGGATCAGGAGAGATCCAGGATCGTTGGATCGAAGGACAGACGAATAGGGATCATTCGTTGAAAAAGGAAGCAAGGGTTAAGGTCACAACCGTCAGATCCCATCAGAGAGTGAGATCAACGAACATGAGGCATTGTGGGGAACCGAGTTGCATGGGAGATAATTTCCCAATGCGGTCCCGCAATCCAAACCATGGTTTCCCTAAGGGGTTACATGTCAACATCAAGATAATTGTGGGGCAAAAAGTGGGTTACTCCAAACCGCCGATACATGCCCCCACAAATTGAAAGGCATGCAGTGATGTGACAAGTTAGGGCTCGAACATCGAAACTCCGAATAATTGAATTAGCTAGGGACTGCCGATCCATAGGACGACACACGTCAACCGATCGTGTGCTCCGGGTGAAAGCACTCTAGGAAAGAGAGAGCAAGGAGAAGTTGATAGTTCAAAATTCTAAAGCCCGGAGAGATGAAGACCCGAAGTAAACGTCGTCTGTCGGATCGTCCGAAGTAGATCCTGACCGTCGATCACCAAGAGATTATGTGTCAGCAGATTAGTAATTCCGAAGGAATCTATTCGAGAGGTTTTCAGTTGAGATTTGAGACTCCCGAAGCCTGGAGAGTCGGAGAGCCAAAGTAAATCTTGACTGTCTGATCATCTAAGAGGATCTCAGCCATTGATCTACTGAGAGCCATGCGTTACCGGATCCAGGGCTTCGAATAAAAGCTAGTGGGGCCAGATAAGTTTTGCAATTTGAGATTTTCGAAGTTTGAAGACACGAAGTAAGCCTCAATCATCAGATTAAGGAGGAAACACGGTGCATATCCTTGGACTTCGGGTGAATACCCAAAGTGAATCTTAGTTGTCTGATCCAGAAGGACACATGGCGACAAATTGGCCAGTTTGGGAATGCAGAGTTCGAGAGAATTGAAAGTGTGCTAGTATGGAAACTCCTGAAGTCCTGAAGCCTGAAGAGTCAAAGTGATGAGGCACGATGACATCACCTGGAGGTGATGTGGACCCCAAAATTTTCGAAGTGATGTAGCTTGCGAACGTCACCTAGGATGACATGGACACATGGAATGTGTGCCACATGTCAGTAAGTTTTGAGCATTTGGAGTATTGAAAAGTCAATTAGAACGTGACACGTGTCACCCACCTGATTGGGCCATGTGTCTGCTTCCAGTATTTCACCACGTGGCGAAAGGTCATGCAGTCCGGAGACTAGTCACTATGGAGGGGAAAGATGTGATAGGTAGCGTTGGGTTGAAAACTCCCAAAGGCCCGAAGTTCGGAGTATGTATCGACCGTTGATTCCAGAAGACACACGTCAAAGGATCATCGACTTTGGGTAAAAGCACTCTGAGAGAAAGTGTAGGAGGAAGGTTTGAAACTTTCGAAGCCTGAAGAGCCAAGGTGATTCATAGCTGTTGATTTGTGGGAGGACACCCATCGACAGATCATGAACTCCAGGTAAAATCATTTCGGGAGGAGGCAAGCGAGGAAAGTTTAGACTCCCAAAGTGCGGAGTCCCAAAGTGGATCTCGATCGTTGATCATGAAAGAGGATGAGGACCGTTGATCCAGTCCTGGATGAAAGTTCCAATGTCCTGAAGCTCTGGACAAGCACTTTTTCAGCTAAGCACAGGTTCATGGCCGTGGTCATATGCATAATTGGGAGCTGAGGGAAGGAGGGCTAAGGGCCGAATTGGTTGTCTTCGAGACAGAAAGGTGATAAGAAAAGATTTAGCCGCAATTTCTAGTCATGGTCACCTGGGAAGGTGGTTTGAAGGAAGTGCCTACACAGGAGGAGTTCTGTGTCAGCCAAGGATAACATGACACTGTTAATTTTGGAGAATGGGGATATGATCTCCATGAACAAAAAAAATTAAGAAAGAGACTTGTAGCATGGTTTGGAAATTTGTTTATCATATGCATAATTCTAACAAAAAGGTCGCTTGCACATTTTTCATAATTAAGGGGCTTAAGCACATCAACTCAGGATGCGTATTGAGGAAACAAAAGAAGGCAAGGGAGTCTCCAGTCATGATAAGGAGGCCAAAGGCCAGAATACCAGAGTTGGTAATGCAGAGACAGAGTCCAATGAATGGAAGGGAAAAGGAGAGCAGGAAAAGTTACTAGAAATGGTAAGAAGACTGAAACTGGAAGTGCAGAGCTACAAAGAAGACAACGAGAGACTGATGAGAAAGAAAAGTAAGATAAATCCTCGAGTGTTGCAGAGCTAAAATCAGATGTAGATACAAATGAAGAAGGGATTAAACTCAATACAAGAGGAAGAAGGCAGGTGCCATGAAATAAGGGATGATCATGGAAGAGTTGGTTATTCCAGAAGTGCTAGCAGAGCTAATGGACACCACTCACCTCCTTACTCAGAAATAAATTTTTATGCATCGGAAGATCCCGTAAGAAGTCCAAAGGTGTCTCTTGTCAAACACCAAAGAAGGAAACAAGAGATAGATAGTTTGCAAGGAGAGGTGAGGAATCTCAAGCCGCCTTCCTTTGATGGTGAAAGAGAAAGGGAAGATGATGTCAAAGCATGGTTGCTTGGATTCCGAAGATATTTTCAGTTGCATAACTATTCATCGAACCTGGAAGCTAGGATTTCCACCTACCATTTACATGAGAAAGCTACAATGTGGTGGGACCAACTGAAGCAGGTGGAACATGTTAATGAAAGTAGGATCACTTGGAAGCAGTTCAAGAAGTACTTCCAGAAGGAGTACCTCTCAGAGCATTTCTATGACAAGAAAATGTAGGAGTTCTTTGAACTCAGGTTGGGAAGCATGACTATGGCAGAGTACAAAAAGAAGTTCTTGGGATTGTTAAAGCATGTCAGGTTCATTGGTGATGAGAAAGTGAAAATACAGAGATTTCTAAGTGGACTTCTAGCCTTTTATAAGGAAAAAATCAAATATGATGAACCCAAGACCTTGATTGAAGCTATCAGGAAGGCTAAATACCTGTATGAGCAAGGCCAAGGAAGAGAATCCCTTCAGAAATATTGGAAGGACAAGAGGAATGCGAAGTCTGATCAGAGGAGGAAAGGATTCAAACCTCCCTTCAATAGGAATGAGCCTAATAGAAATAATCAAGATGAGTATGCTAAGGGGGATTTCAAGAAAGAATATTCCTTGGGAAAAAGGGGAAGACCACCAATCCAATGTTGGGGGTGCAAGGAAGATCACCTGTAAAAGGATTGTCCAGACAGAAAGGACAGAGTGAGGACTGTGCATAACATCCAAGAGGCTACAATAGTTGAAGATATGGGAAGAATCTATGCAGCTTTAGATGATCGACAAGAAAAGTACCAATCCAATATGATCGAGGTGGAAGGTAAGATCATAAATGAACATGTTGCTATTTTGATTGATTCAGAAGAAAGTCATTGCTACATTGATCCTAAGATAGTGGATAGATTACATTTGGAGAAAAGTAAACTTGGAAAAGCAAGTTTGGTTCAGTTAGCCACTGGGGCCAAAAGAAGAATCCATGATATGGTCAGAAGTTGTTCCATAAGTCTTAATGGCATGAATACTAGTATTGATATAGATATCATACCATTGGGGTCTTATGATATTCTGATTGGGATGGATTGGTTGGACAAGCATCATGGTGTTCTAGATTGTCATAACAAGACATTTACATGTCTTGATGGAAATGGAAAATAGAGCACTGTGAAAGGAATTCCAGGACCCATCTCTATAAGGGAGATTTCAGCCTTACAGCTAAAAAGATGTTTTAGGAACGGATGTCAATTGTATGCAACTCATGTGGAGGATCCAGATAATACAAAGGGGCCAAGCCTCAAAGATTTCTCAGTACTAGAAGAATTTGAAGATGTATTCCAAGAAATACTTGGATTGCCACTAAGAAGGGAGATGGATTTCTCAATTGATTTAGTGCCAGGAGCTGCCCTGGTTTCAAAAACACCTTATAAAATGAGCACACTAGAGTTAAAAGAATTACAAATGCAGTTGGAGGAATTGTTGAAGAAAGGGTACATACGTTCAAGTGTTTCACCTTGGGGAGCACCGATACTTTTTGTCAAAAAGAAGGATGGAAACTTGATGTTGTGTATTGACTTTCGACAGCTGAACAAGTACACTATAAACAACAAGTATCCTCTACCTCGAATTGATGACCTCTTTGATCAGCTAAGAGGAGCAAAGATATTCTCAAAGATTGACCTGATGGCAGGATACCATCAGGTAAGAATCAAGGAAGAAGACATTCATAAGACAACCTTTAGGACCAGGTATGGGCATTATGAATTTGTAGTGGTGCCTTTTGGACTGACCAATGCACCAGTTGTCTTCATGTGCTTGATGAATGGCATATTCAAGAATTATTTGGATAAGTTTGTCATTGTATTCCTGGATGACATACTTATCTATTCTAAGTCTGAAGAGGAGCATGAACATCACTTAAGACTGGTATTGCAAGTACTGAGAGAAAATCAGTTATATGCCAAGTTGAGTAAGTGTTCTTTTTATCAAAATCAGATCCATTACTTGGGACACATTATTTCAGAGTAGGGAATAATAGTGGATCTAGAGAAGATTGATGCCATTAGAGGATGGCCAACACCCATAAATGTGTCATACATCAGATATTTTATGGGATTAGCTGGCTACTACAGAAGGTTCATAGTAGGGTTCTCTAAGATTGTTCATCCCATCACTTCTTTGCAAAAGAAGGGAACTAAATTTGAATTGACACTCAAGTGTGAAAATAATTTTAATCTGTTGAAAGAATTACTGACTAGTGCACCTATGTTAAAGATTGTTGACCCAAACAAAAGTTTTGTGGTATGTACAGGCGCATGTAAGGAAGGACTTGGGGGAGTCCTCACGCAAAATGGACATGTCATTGGATATGAGTCCAGAAATCTTAAGGAACATGAGAGGAACTATGCCACCCATGACTTGGAGCTTACTGCCATTGTTCACGCCTTGAGGATGTGGAGGCATTATCTCATGGGGAAGAAATTCGAATTAAGGACAGACCACATTGGCCTGAAGTATATTTTTGAACAACCAACCTTGAGTGCCAGGAAAACAAGATGGCTGGAATTTTTAAGTGAATATGACTTCGATATCAAGCATATCAAGGGAAAGGAGAATAAAATTGCTGATGCACTTAGTAGAAGAGTGCATCTCATGCATGCTACTGCTGTTAGTATGCATCAGTCAGACTTGAAGAGAAGAATTTTGGATGGTCTTGTTATAGAACAACATTACCTATAGGTAAAGGAAAAATTACAACAAGGAGATGTATAATGAAAAATAGAGTATGAGATAAAGGAAGATGAAATACTCATGCATAAAAATAGAATCTGTGTTCCTAGTTCTGGAGAACTGAGGAATTTGGTACTGAAGGAAATGCATGATGTTCCTTATGCTGGACATCCCAATTACCAGAAAATAATTACAACAGTAAGAAGCCATTTATTTTGGCCAGGAATGAATAAGGATGTTGTTGATTACATCACTCGATGTATGGAATGTTAGAAGGTAAAGGCTGAGCATAGGCACCCAACGGGCTTGCTGCAACTATTTCCAATCCCAGAGAAGAAATGGGAAGTGATCACCATGGATTTCATCATAGGATTACCCAAAACGAATAAGCAACATGATTCAATCATGGTGGTGGTTGACAAATTAACAAAGGTTACTCATTTTGTGCCTGTGAAGACAACGCATACAACGACTAATATTGCAGAAATTTTCATGAAGGAAATTGCTAGGTTGTGTGGGATACCTAGGACAATTGTCTCGGACATAGATACAAAGTTTACCTCCAATTTCTTGAGCGGATTGTTTAAAGGATTTGGCACAAATCTAAACATTAGCACAACATATCATCCCCAGACAGATGGGAAAATAGAGAGAGACAATCAAATAATTGAAGACATGCTGAGAATGTATGTGATGGATAAGCCATCTAAGTGGGAAGATTACTTACACTTGGTTGAGTTTGCATATAATAATGGGTATCAAGATTCATTAAGAATGATCTCGTTTGAAGCCTTGTATGGTTGGAAATGCGATACTCCAGTAAGTTGGGACAACCCAGCAGATAGAGTGGTACTTGGACCGAAGTTGCTCAAGGACATGGAAGACCAGGTGGCTAAGATCAAGCAGAATTTAAAGGTAGCTCGGGATAGAAAAAAAGTTTATCCAGACAAGAACATGACAGATAGAGAATTTAAAGTAGGGGAGCATTTACTTTTGAAAGTGAAGCCCAAGAAAAGTTCTTTGAAATTGGGTAGTTGTACGAAGATGGCAGCTAGATTCTGTGGTCCATTTGAAATATTAGACAAAATAGGGCCAGTTGCATACATGCTTGCATTGCCTACTTCCATGAATGTGCATAATGTATTTCATGTCTCTTTACTAAATAAATATGTACATGACCCTAACCATGTTATTGATTGGTATCTGATTCAAGTAGAGACGAAGGGATATTTTCAAGTTCAGCCAGTGTGGGTATTGGACAGAAAATTAAAAATTCTCTGGAATCGAGTTATAGAGATGGTAAAAGTTCAGTGTACCTGCTACGGTCTTGAAGATGCTACCTGGGAGAATGAAGATGCCATGCAGGCAGAGTACCCACAACTTTTGAATAAATTTGAGATTTGGATCTCTATTTTTGTATATGCACTGAGGACAGTGCCAAAATAAGGGGGAGGGGATGTAACACCCCAGGTTTTGAACCCCCATTTTAAATAATGTATTGTTACAATGCTAAGAGGCCAGAGTGCCCAAATGATTATTAAAAGGCCAATGTGCCCAAGAAATGTAATGTTTTTATCATTATTAATAATAAATACATGGTTGGTTGTTAGATGGACAAGGACTAGAGTTATAGGGGGCTATGATTCCACAAGAGAGGGGGCTTGAGGGGCTAAGTGCTTATTCCTATTCTAATTACCCCCTTTTTGTATAAGGGGGGGGATCAATTACGTGAGATTCTTGGGGAAGGATAGGAGGTTCTTGATTTCCCCACAAAGTTACTTAAACCCGCCTCTGGTCTGATGGGGGGCTTGGTCATTGGCTTGTTCGCTCCTTCACTTCTGCATCCATACCATTATATCCCTCACACACTATCATTCACGCACCCCCATGCACCCGCTTACCCATTCATTGATCCCTCTGTCATCCGCGTCTTGGCTTGGGAAAGGGAGCCGAACTGCCGAAGAATCAACCATGTGATAGTTGGATGTAGTGGTCGCTGGTGTGATCCAGCCGTGACCTAAGGCCGCATGTCTGAGATGCGTTGGCTTGTGTCCAACATTGCTCATAGATGTGAGTCCTGAGAGTTCCAACATTGAGATTTTGGACCAGTTGCGCTGGAGGCCAAATTAAGGAGAAGGACTTCCTGAGGGAGTGTGTGGCAAAGAAGGGTGGAGGTCTGTTCTCTTGGGTGGTGCAAGCTGGGTAGAAGAGAGATGGGTTCTTGGATTGTTGTGAGAATTAGGAAGCCTATGAGAGCTTGTGTGTTGGCTGGTTTGGGAAGCCAAGTAACACTCTAGAACCGTCCTTGTGGATTCATAGCCCTGGCTCGAGGGTGACATTTTTGTTGAGTTTTGGAAAAATAGTGTTTAAGGTTGGGTGGAACATCCTTGGTCTACAGCCAATTGGTGTCATCTTTCATAAATATAAGTTCTCTCTATTATGGTATCATTTACATTTATATGAATGTATTTCCGCTATGTATATTTAATTATCGTTTAATTGAATCTTTGGACTATGCATGCTTGCTGGATATTGTTGTGCATGTCGTTAAAGTATTTTCTTTTATGCATACTTAAATTTTAAAAAGGTATCGGTAAGATAAAGAAGTCCAAGGGCAAGCTTGCAGGTAGCATACCCCAACTTGTGGGTGGTTGGGTATGTTACACTGGTGGAGCAGGAATTTGCTCGGATAGTGAAAGAGGTATGGGGGGACCCTTCATTCCTAGAGGATGTGGACATATAACTAAGATATGTATGGAATCTAAAGACATTAAAGTCTAGAATCAAAGACTGGGCGAGACATGTTAGGCGGGAAAAACTCCACAAACTGGAAAATCTGGAGGAGGAAATCTGTAGAGGATTCTCCGCACTGTCAAAGGTTGGATTTGACTCCGCTACTGAATTACATTTGAAAACTTTGGAAACTGAGCGAAATGATCTTCTAAAACTTGAAGAGGAGCACTGGAGATAGAAAATCTGAGCCACTTGGCTGAAATGTGGAGATCATAACACAAAATTCTTTCACAAGTTTGCTAACGTGAGAAGAAATCCGAAACATATTTGGGAAATAGAGGCAGAAAATTGTCGGTCTGTCTGTAATCAATGTTGTTCCTGAGTCTATACTAAGGCTTAAAGTACAGTGTCAAGGCATCCGAAAGTATAGTAATGGTTGATAAAGGATTTCATTAACCTTCGGTGTGGGAAGCTAATGGAGGTTTCTGCGTTCACGCTGTCTGGCTTCCAACTGTTCATGAGTTGCAATATCTTGTTCAATGGCCACCCATGAACGTTCTAATTCTTCCCGGGTACTAGTAGTTCTAAGGGTCGTGCTGAAAAGACTTAACGCGATATTAGTTTGATCAGATATCCCGAGTTGAATATTAGGTTGAATTATCGTGGGCATAGTCATTGAGGAACAGTAAGGGTATGGGAATGGTTTGACAGGAGATTTTAATGGCTGATTCAATTCGGTCAAAACAAGAGAAATCTTCGTATGAGGAATGAAATAAGACTACAAACAAAAAGGCCCTTTCCCGTAGCTGTATGATTTTTAAATAAAGGTATGAAATGAGAGAAAAATATCTAGTTGCAAGTTACAAAAAATTCTATTCAGTAAAGACTCATGTATGCATGGAAGAAGAAATTAACATGAACATAATTGACATGGTACAAATGAACACAAAATCCTGCAACTGTAGCTTGGTCTTACACCTGCTGATAGCCGGTGCAGAGGAAGGGCAAGATACAATTACCGTGATGTGAGCTTGCTTCACTATATTAGTAGTTGCACTAAGTTATAGTGATCCCTCTCAATTATGTAGAGAAAAATGAAAAGAAACAAAGAATGTAACAAAACAAACTAATTGTGTAAAGCAAAATGAAAAGAAACAAAGAACATGACAAAACAAACTTGAAATACAGTCGGGACAGGATCGGGAATCTTGAATTTTCTTTGTATTACTTCCTTCATGAGATAATTCTGTTACAATGAATACCAAAAAGTCCAGCCTTTGGTTCTTCTTTCTCTGTTCTATTTATACAAAAGAGTGCCAGGTGCCTTTTTTTACATGAGTCGGCGCATACGATATACTTGTCCGTAAAATTAGATACAAGTTGTGGTGGTTTCGTTTGGCAGTTGTTAGGAGTGAAGCCACTCCATCTCTTCGACTCCGTTTTCAAAGCGTGCCAGGTGTTTGTCTCTGCATAGACTCAATGCATATCCTACATTTGTCCAGGAATTGGGATATGAGCTGTGACGGTTCTGCCTGACAACTGGCTTCGGCAAAATAGCATTCTCGGGCTAACTGCGGAAGTTGATTTCCCATAAATGCATCAACAATATTAAGGGT
>ML781100.1:720325-745685 GCA_009831015.1 Picea engelmannii | reverse complement strand
TTCATGTGACAAGATTTGAAATCTTTATGATGTTCGGAAAGAGAAAGAAAAACATCTTCAGATTTCAAGTATTAGACTTTGAAAATTCGTGCAGGGTGAAAGAACAAGTGCGGCTCCAACAGTCAAGATGAAATCAAAGCTGAGGCATCAAGATACTTTAAACAATTGTATGCTATTGATGGATCCAGTATTTTGATGGAGCAAGTTAATATCGCTAGGCAATATCAACGCTTTGTGACAGAGGATGACAATTTAAATTTAGAAAAACCTATTACTAAACATGAGATTTGGGAGATTTTATCTCATTTTGCCAAAGACAAAAGTTTGGGCCCAAATGGTTGGACTATGGTTTTTTAACTATTTCTTCAAACTGGTGGGAGATGAACTACTTAATCTGGTTGAAGACACAAGGAGTAGAGGTAAGATAAGAAGGGCACTGAATTCTACCTTCCTGGTTCTGATTCCAAAGGAGAACTCCCCCCCAGAAATTTGGTGATTTTAGGCCCATAGCACTTTGAAATCTTTGTTATAAAATAATATCTAAAGTGATTTCCAACAGAATCAGACCGATTCTCTCAAGGGATCTGTCTGCAGAACAATTGGGATTCTTGAAGGGTAGACAAATCCTGGATGCAGCAGGGATGACACATGAATGTATCCATAGTATCAATTCAAAAAACCAGAAGGCCCTAATGTTAAAATTAGATTTGAAAAAGGTGTAAGACTGTGTGAGTTGGGACTTCCTCCTGTTAATTCTGGCTCAAACTGGCTTTAGTGCAAATTCAAGTTCTTGGATTATGAGCTGTGTGACTAGCGCATCTTTTGCGGTGTTGATAAATGGCGAGACCTCGGAGTTATTTAACAGTGAACGAGGTCTCCATCAGTGTTTCCCACGTTCACCCTTATTATTTATTCTTGTTATGGAGAGCCTTAGCATTCTGCTGAAAAAGAGTCAAGAGTTGGGAACTTTGATAGGCATAAAGGTCTCTAGAGTAGTGAAAATATTACATCTCATCTTTGTTGATGATGTGCTCATTATGAGCAAGGCCTCCACTGAAGAATGGCAGTTGATAAAGATTATATTGGATCAGTTATGTAGTGCTTCATGTTTACATATCAATTATAGTAAATCTACTTTTCACGATGCGAGCCTGGAAGCTGATGATCTGGAAAGATTTAAGGTTTTATTTTCTTACAATTTCTTGGACTTGGCTATAGGTTTCAAGTATCTGGGCTATTTTATCAAAGCCCAGAAAACTAGCTTCAAAGATTCAAGATGGCTTCTCAAAAAGTTTGATGAAAGGATCAAGCATTGGTGTAACCGTTGGCTAACATTGGGAGGATGTTGCATCTTGGTGAAGGTGGTTCGTGAATCTCAGACAATGTTTTGGATGGCTCTTGCGGTGGTTCCTACTTCAGTACTTACAAAAATACGTTGGATGATTTAAGATTTTCTTTGGACGGGGTGACGTAAAGACCATGGCATACATCTTTGTAACTAGTTCTAGATTGCAAAACTGAAAAGTCTGGGAGGCTGGGGCCTCAAAAATCCTTTTTCTTTTTAATCGGGCGCTCGTAGTAAATTATCTATGGAGGGTTTTGATGGAGGATGGGATATGGAACTGTGTGATCAAGGAAAAATATCTCCCATATACCTCGGTGGCTACTTGGCTTAGATGGGCCATTGTAACTCAACCATTGGCTTCTCATTTCTGGAAAAGTTTGATTAAATATCTACCCCTCATAACTCATTGGCTGAGCTGGAAGCCTAGAGGGGGAGATGTGATTCTTATTGGACTTGATAAGATACTTGGACTTGGAACAAATTATCTGCTTTCCCATGAGATTTTATTGGTGTTAAGGAAACACAAGATTCGCTATTTGTTTCAAGTGAAGACTCAGTCTTCCTGGGGGTTTGTATCAGATCAGTGGAAATCTAGTGCGGTTCTGGGCCTTACTGGAAACTTAGCATGGGAATGGGAAAACTATACAAGGGCGCTCATCAAATCGGGGATACATCTGCAACCAGACGAGGATATTTTGTTGTGGACAGGTGGAGATCAGTCAGGATCCCTGTTAGCTGAAAATGTATATAATTTTGTAGTTGCTAAGCTTTGGCCTCATCAGATTTCAAACTAGCTCAGACAGATTTGGTCATGGGACTTGGCTTACAAGTTAAATTGTTTATTTGGTTAGTTATGTAAGGTAAGATTCTTACATGGGACTCTCTCCAAAGCGAAGGTTGGAATGACATGAGTATTTGTTTTCTCTGCTTCAGGGACGCAAAGTCCATCATACATATGTTCGTTGAATGCCCCTTCACGCTTTCTCTGTGGAGATATTTACTTGACTCTTATAAAATTACTTCTTCCTGGGGTGGTCGTTCCTTATGCAACTGTCTGGAAAACTGGATTAAGACGAAAAACGTTCATAAATCCTTACCTATTATCATTTGTTGGCAATTGTGGTTGGAAAGGAACAGGTGTATCTTTGACATTGTGACTCCCTCATTACTAAGGGTCAATTTTCAAGTTAGGGGGATGATGATTATTAATAGCAGACTTGACATTGCAAGGAATCATATCAGGATTAAGAAGTACCCAGATCTTACCTTGGAAACTCTCAGTTGGTTCGACGAAGCAACTCAAAGTCAAGGATTATTGAGAGGAGTTGGGGGCATTATTAAATCTACATGTAACTCTACCTTTAGATGGAATCTAAATTGTGGTCCAGGCACTAACACAAGGGCCAAACTCTTGGGCTTGTGGGCTACTCTAAATTTAGCACATCGATTAAACATCCATCAGTTACTTGTTCTAGGGGACTCTAAGATTATTATAGATTGGATCAACCACAAATGCAGCTTAAAATTTACTAATCTTATGGGTTGGATGTCGAAGATCATAGATCTTTTTCACTCTTTCACAAATATCAAATATGACCACATCTATAGGGAAGAGAACTCAGAGGTAGATACTCTATCAAAGTTGGCCCTTTAGGTACCAGAAGGGAAGATCCGCTACAACAAATGGCAGGATGGCCATGAGGCCCCCCCACTCACTTTATGCCTCTATAGTTGATGACCTATATATGAGGGCTATCACTTTTTTCTCCTCTTTTGGTCCTACCCCTGTTAGTATGTAATGACGATATATAATCTATCCCGGTGATTATTGTTTTTTGGTCAGTTAGGTGTGATGTGAGGCTGCCCTGTATCCAACTTTCTAGACTTTGTGGGGATGGGTGATATTATGTGGTGTTGATTTTCTATATCTCTTTTTAGGTCAGCATTCTGCCCGTCAGAACTTTTTGTAAAAGTCTAAGAAGGACATGACTCATTTTTTGATATGATTATAATTTGGGAACTACAGATATTAATATATGGAGAAATTTTTTATTAGAAAAAAGGGACATACACATTTACTATTAAGATGCACATTTTATTATAAAATTCTTGTTTACATTTTATTGTAAAATTCTTGTAATAATGATATACACATTTACTATATTGTAAAATTATTGTAATAGAGACATACACATTTACTATTAAGATGCACATTTTATTATAAAATTCTTGTAATATTTTATTGTAAAATTCTTGTAATATTATTGTAATAGGACATACACATTTACTATTAAAATGTACATTTTATTATAAAATTATTGTAATAGGAACATACACATTTACTATTAAGATGCACATTTTATTATAAAATGATTGTAATAAGGACATACACTAAGATGCTTAAAATTAAAATTGGTTATTTTCATTGTAATTTTTTTATAACATTAATACTGTAGGGGTAAAATTGGAAATTATTTTATATATATATTTTTATTATATATATATATATATAAAGTTTTAATAATATTGTAAATGTATTTATTTTATTGGGATTTTTATTTTTATTTTAAATAATTTATATGAAAAAGAAAGAGAAATTGTAATTTAATTTAATATTAATGTTTATGAGTGACAATCAGGGTGGCAAGTGCAGGAGGGGTTATTCTTGGCTCTAGAGGAAACATTGAATTAAGTTTCACATGGAGCCTTGACCAATCCTATATTAATCAATCAGAGGCTCGCGCATTGCTCCAAGGAGTTTTTATAGCTAAGGAGAATCATGTTCAACAACTTACCATCCTTGGAGACTCCAGAAACACAATCAAATCCTTTGTTCAAGGTTCCTCGTCGAGGGATGCACATCTTGGCTCCATTATCAGGAAAATTAGACACACTCTCAAGGATACATTATCAGAAAAATTAGACACACTCTCAAGGCTATTCCACAAGTCTCTTTTTACCACATCCTCCAGAAAAATAATGGACTAGCAGACACATAAGCCAACCTAGCTACCACCTTGGCAAAATGGGTTCTATGTATCAGTGAGAGGTCTTTTCTCTCTCTAATACTGTGATTAATGATCATCACATATGAATTCTTAAGTGGAAAACAAGTGACATCTTCGGGCTCAAGTCAAGGCATTAGCATAAAAGGTAGCATGTTGACTCACCATGCCAATGCCATGCATAACTGGTTATATGTACAGATAATTTTGTCACCTTGCACTTGGGACCTCTGGTTTTGGTTCATGTAGATGGCTCTTAGTAGGTTGTTTGCAGTTATGATGCATATGGTTGCATTAAATTGTTCATCATTCCTCATCATTTCCATTAGTGGTTGGGCTCTCGGGCGTGGGAGAAACTCCATATGGGCCTACTGATGGCTTTATCATTTCACAAGGGTAGGCCTTTGGAATAGTGGGATAGAAAAAAACATTATTGTTGCAGGTTCGATTCAAGTGCACTCTTGGTTGGGCAAGTTAGAGCGGAAGTTAGTTTCATAGAACTTGAATTGGGGGTTATAGTTGTGGGATTTCTCTCTAGCCATCAATTTCCCATATTCGAAGCTAAAGTTGGTCAGTTTCGGGCAGAGCATAATAAGTTTTAGAAGAAAGGAAACCATGTTTGGGCGGGTTTTCATCCTCAAATCTTGTTGCTGAGACTGTGTTCATTTAGACCAAGCATTGGAGGAGCCTTCTCTTGGTTTAGGTTGCATGCTAGGAAAGAAATAATGGAAAATGAGAAGGATGATGCTCCTGCTACTCCTCACCCAGACCTTCAAATAGACTACTTGTGGAATGTTATTCATTAATTGCAGATAATAGTTGAAAGTTTGACCTCCCAAGTTTGATTTATCTAGGAAATATTAATTCAAAAATGAACAACAATGTGTCAAATGCACAATGAGATTGACGCCTTGTGCTCCCAATTGAATGAATTGCAGGCTACGTAAGCACCCACCCCTCTTGCCCCCACACTGGATTTGACTGTAAGTTGCTCATCCCCCTCAATTGGAAGTTGTTAAGTACCAAAGATATGAATACAAAATACACCAGAATAAATTCAAGAATAATATATGAAAACCATACTTTATTATAAGAAAACCCTTGAGGTAGGGAAACAACATACAATGGATCCTATTATGGAAGGGATCCTCTCCTGTTCACTTTCCTCTTTGAGGGGTAATTATCCTATTGAGCTATTGCTCCAAATACAATACTTCTTTTCATATCTCATTACATTGCTTGAACCCCCTTATATAATGCTACCACCCACCTATGAATATTCTAGAGGAGAAACCTTCTAGAAGTGGAACCTTATAAGAAGTCCTCTTACATTTATTATATCTAACTACCATAGTGAGACTTATTTAATACTATAGTGGACCTATTACACCTTACATTGAATGACCTCCACTATTATCACTATGGGCCCTCTACCCCCCTCACTACCTCTCTAGATACCTAACAGACTACCTCTCTAGCTACCTAACATTCCAACCCCCTTATGAAAGCGTTGTCCTCAACGCTTGTTATGAGAGTGTACAACCATATACCATGTGTTGAGCACTCAACACACCCTAAAAGTATACGTTCATTTGTTACTTTTGGGTACCACTTGATCCTTTACACTGTCTGTTTTGCCTTCAGTATGACACTGATACTTGCACTTATTTTTATGTTCATGTTTGAATTTTCTAAAGCCTACCTAAACATACAACAAAGAATCATCTTAATTGTTAAATGATCCTTAATAAGATACTTAGGGAATCATCACACTAAATCTTTCCCCAACGCGCTTAAGAGTTCAACATTGGTAAACGTTAAAGTTGTTGAAAAATGTTTGAGAAATTTAAAATAGCCGAACATCGATCTTCATCAGTGTCAGCAAAAGAAAGTCTTTCTTTTTACAATTTAACTTTGGCAGAGGTATCGTCGAAGACCGATACATTCGGCTTCGAAAGGAAAATGAAAAGGTGAGCATCGCGCAAAGAGAAGAGTGGTATTGCCGATTGCCGACACCCGACACGATTTCGACGTCGGGGAGTTACAAAATAAAATACACATTAATTTTACATTTTAAAGTGTCGATCCCCGACCTCCATGCTGGAGAGATACGACGTGATGAGATGTTTACCCACGGATCCGTTAAGTACAATGCATTTAAAGTGTGAATACGATTGTGGATCACGCATTAGTTGTTAATTCGTGTGCAAATCAAAGGAATCTATTTTAGCTTATTGATACAATGCATCTGCCTCCGCGCCTCCGTCGTCAACCAACTATGATTTAATTGCAAAGAACCGACGATAGTTTATTTTGAATCGCATTTATTAGTCGTATTAACTGGTTGATACGATGGATAGAGTCTCTCCAGTTATATGCTATCGAAGTCGTTGTGTATTACCCTATTTTGCACGACAAATATTTAAGAACAAATAGAGGAGAAAAGCTAACAATCCGGAGAAGTCGCCCAAAGTTCAGTGAGTATTAGACAACTATCTTAGAAAACATTATAGGTATGTACCCTCTTATGATGTTTTATGCTTCATTTTTATGTTCACAACCCAATGCTTCTCTGTACACATGTTTAAGGGTTGTTTTAATTGCAGCAACAATGCCTCCGAAGAAACCCTCCACCAAAAAATCCCCAAGAGAACCAAAACTGCAAGAACCAGAAGCAGGAGAGGGCTCCTCCCCGGCAGTTGCGAGACAATTAGAATTCACCCCAAGGTTCCTATCATCAAGATAGCTTCGAAGAAGGCCTTCGTTCAACCTCCAGCCTTCAAAGATACAGAGGCAAACATTGGAGCCAAAACAACATTCCCTCGTTGGGAAGAATTATTTAAGAAAATCAAGAAAGAAGAACCCCTCGAATATACCCTGCACAATGATCCTGATACAAGGAAGCTCGATTATGATGTCCTCCCAAACATCCATAGGGATTATCTACACATGGTGGCAAGTCAAACTATTGTGTTTCCTTGCATCGAGCTCCTAAAGTGGCTCATTGAATACACCGACGTGCATAAATGTTTAATCAATGATGATAATGGTGGATGCGTCGGGGTTTTCTTGCCATCAGAGGTTGAGAGTTACTACAAGCTCAGGGAGTTGGAAGAAAATATGAGCACTGATTTCGTTCTGAGTTTCTATGCGTCACACGATACCAACAAAATCATTGCGTCGTGGTGGAGGGAAGACAAAAAATTCACGAACCAGACTGCCGACTGGTACCCAACGACCAATCCAAGGGAACCATACATATACTTGATGGCTCTTCTCTGCAGGTTGCATGGGGAGAAATATTGCTTCTGGTTTTCAAAAGCTTAGATTCCCCTAGCTTATACGGTGGCCATTTCAGGCACGGGTTTCAATTGGGGTGCCATCATCTCCAAACAACTGAGAACCTGCATAAGACAAGCCCAGATGCCAAAAGAGGGGGAAACCCCCTCCTTCTACATGGCCTCGTATATGTTAGACATCATCTGCACTAGGAATGTTTTCTCTGGAATGCACTTGAACTGACACTCCTCGGAGCTCTCGATCCATGTATACTTCAACATCTTATGGGATAACAGGTAAAAAAAATCCTATGCCATGATTTGTGACCAGTTCATTGCATGTATCTATTTCTTCTTGTTCAAGAAAGAGTTCCCTAGGCTATCAAAAGAAGCAAAAAAGGTTATATCCAAAATGGGTCACTGGTATCTAGACTAGTGCGACACCTACATCAGGGTTTTTGGAGCCACAAGGGCACCCCATTTGTTACCCATATATGTTTTTGACCGACTAGTGTTAGGGGAAATTTTCTACCAGACCATCCTGCAAGGATACAATGCCACTTTAGTAAAGGACAAGAAGCGGGCCTTCATCCTGTATGGGTTTCATATTGGCTTCTACATGGTCAAACATACTACACATGCTAAGCAAGAAGGGCTAAGTCAACTTGAATTCCAGTTCCAAACAGACCGATTTCACAAACATGACTTTAGGGGACTGGTCTTACAACATGCATCATAGTTATCATCATGTTGGCCTTATGCCCATGATCAGTTAGAAGATGAAATCTTCACCGAAAATGCTCAAGATTGGGATGAGTGGCGTCAAGGAGGGTTGATCCTCAAATGACCAGGTTCAAAGATATGAGCTGGGAAGAGAAAGCGACATCTTTGGAGCAGGAAACTTAATAAATTCTCAGGGCTTGGGAAGGAACTGTAGCATCTGAACCTGGTGAAGGAATAGGCGATCCCCAAGAGGGCATCGAGGCGACGATAGTTTATCAAGAATCATCGGTACAAATCAGGGATTCCCCTGAAGTTCAAGCTGCGCAAGGGATGGGTGCACTTTTGTACCAGCAAATCTAGCTACTAATGAAATGGGTGCAGGATGTTTTGTACCTTATCATAGCGCTCATGCTTCCAACTGGTACCCTAGGAAGAAGCCCGACGGTATCTAGCGGCCCCAATTCCACAGACCTTGGGAACACCGATGAGTTAGGCAACACTGGATCTACAACATCACCAGTCAACTCCCCTGCATATAGGACAAGTCAAACAGAGACAGGTCGGGGGTCAATAGAAACACAAGCACCTAATCCCCTCAGCAAACTTATACATATATATAGCGATGATGAAAGCTGAGAACCATCTCACGAATCCTCTGTCCGTGTTCAAGAGGAAAAGGGTCCCAAGAAAGTTTCCTCCCCTGAGCCCAAGGTTCAAGACAAGGAGGTCTCACAAGAGAAAACAGAAGCCGAAAGCAGTCTCAGCACAAAGGAACCCAATGAATCGAAAACCGAAGCAGGTCCGAATGATGAGCCCAAATTGGAGGAGGCAAAGAAAGGGTCCCCACAAAAGGAAATCAACATTTCTACAGCCGATGAGAAAATATATAACGAGTCTATGCCCGACACCTCCATTTTTCCCAACACTGAAATCCTCGACGAGCAAAAAGTAGGAGTCAGACCTGCATGGTATAATGAGGAAGTTTGAGAGTCCAATCTTGAATAAATATACACCACCGATAGTTTGGGAAACAAGCTAACGTGGGGCAATCAACAAATACTAGAGCCAGTAGACGAGGTCGCAGATATCTATGATATCTCCTACAATCAGAAGAGAAAGGCCATTGTTGAAAGGATTGTGAATAAAATAAGGATCTCATTGGATCACTCCATCTTAGTTACTGCAGAGGGGAACTTGATCAACACAACAAACGCTCAGACATCTTAACTGATTGGCGTAGGAAAATCCCTCTTAGATGCCATCTTGGACAGAGCCAGGAGAGACGAAAAGGAACTAGTTATCGCCCTAAAGGATCTCGAACACTTGTGCCATCTTGTCGAATAATACAAAGGCACCATGCAAATCATTGTGTATCTAAAAGGTGAGTTTGTAGGATTTTACAATGAGTTTAATAAGGAGAGACACTTGTTAACTGAAAACATAGATGAGTTCTTAGAGGACACTCTCATGGAACTCCTGACTTGCAAGGAGATGGAGCGATGGTATGAAAGGGCACAACAAGTGGTAGAAAGACTCAAATACATTCAGGTTGTCTAGCAAGGTCGAGATAAGGAAAAACATGGCATTCAGGTGATAGGAAAAAGTAGTCTTAATCACATGAAGTGATCAACCGAGTACTGGGCTAATATGTCTTGGGACCCAAATCGAGAGATCCAAGAAAAATGGACCAGGTGTAATAAGCACTGGGATAAAATTAACAAAATAATGAAGGATGTTGGGCTCCCCGAGTTCGACACTCCCAATAAGTTCATTGATTTGAGTGACATGGTCAAGCGGTATGCCGAACAAGATGCGCTATGGACCGAAGAGTTCACAAAAATAGCCGATACGAAGCCAGGTAAAGTACGACGATTCGTAGAACATCTGATTGAATCCCGAACCATACTACAGTAGCTGAACTCCATCTTAGTAAAGTACCAGGCGCATGCAATAGACATCAGGGGAATATTTGTGGCCCCGATGGAACATCATAGATTTCCATGGGCCCATACTTGTGAAAAACTGTTTTTCAGCTGGATTGAATACGAGAGTATTCATCCTTTCCACTCGAGACAACTGTTAAAGAGCTGTTAGAAGATAATGCCACATGGTGATTTTTGTTTTGTTTAAACTGCAATTAGCCGTTAGTTTCGGTTAAAACTCTATATTATAAATAAAGACATCGACCAATGAGAAAATGGTCGATGATTGTTGTAAGAAATATTTCTTTTTGGTTGTTAAGAATTATTTTGAGACTGCTACGAATTGAGAAGTCCTTCTGGACCAAAGACAAACTATTTTCATCAGATCCATGTGATTGGACTTGGAGAAGAACTACTTCCTATCTTGTTTCGTGAATGATGCAATAATGAGTAAGAGCAATTAATTTTGTGGTCAAGTTATCTGGTGCAATGTTTTGATGTTCTTTGCTTTAATGATGAATATGAATCGTTGTGTTATTATGTAATGCATGGTTATGGTAGATGAATTATTTTGCTTGTCATTATCTTATTACATATGTTCTTTATTTCTAATAGTTAGTTTCTCAGATAGGAATTGGATGCTCACATGGTTAATGTATTAGTACTAGGCCTGTGGTATAGAGTAATTATTTGCATGTTGAGCAGCGGGTTATCCAAAGCTTAACCTCTTCCCCAATAATTAAAACTTAATCCTGTTAATTGTCAAGTTGGTTTATGTTGGCTTGCATTTATTATATCATCCCCACCCAAGAGAAAATACATAAGAAAATAGTCCTAACTAAAGGAAGAGCCTTCACAAAGAAACACAAAGCCCATCGATGAATTGGACAAATCACAAGATCTGGAGAACCATTCCATTTTAAACGCTGCAGAGTCTAATTGGGCCTCGGTGGTGGGTTTGGTTCCTACTGTTGAGTCGAGGGATTTAGGTCACATCAAAAGAATTGGCGCTAGAAGGAGGGAATGAGAATGAATGGTTGAGTATATATTTTATCTATCATTTCAAACAACCTATAGATTTGTAATAGCCCACATGCATGGCTAGTCCTTCATAAGACAACCCACACACATTGAGTATTCCCAAAACGGATAACTCACCCCAACTCGAGGAAGAACCTTTTCACCCTGAAATACCTTATGCCCTTCCTCACAAGGAAGTGAATCAATTCAAGAGAATCACTAGAGCCTACGCCTGACAGATCGGTGTGTTTTCCTTAGCTCTAATACTCCCTCAAAGAAAACAACAAAGCAGACCAATGGTTAGCACTCCCGACGAAGTTTTCATACACTTCGTAGAAAACTTAATAGATTTCGCAATTACCGAAATCCAAGAACCTCTCGATCTGATACCTAAAACACCAATCGTCGACGTCTCCGAGCCAAATGAATTTTTGAAAGAAGAAGAGTTCGACTCAGATTTTGAAGGTATGGAGGGTAATAATAACCATGAGTAAGAAAGAAAAATATCGCTTCAGAACAATCAGCCCTGGTTGGCCGGAGATGTCGTGTCCGTCCCTGGATGAGTACATAATCTTCCCTGGCATCCGAAGAAACTGCTTCCAAAGTATGACCTCAAAACTTCAGGATTACTTGAAGATCACATCAAGAATTTCATACTAGCGATCAGACTTATGAACGTTCAACATGAATATGTAGTCTGTAGACTCTTCCCCTGCACGTTTGAAAATTCAGCTTCCACGTGGTATTTCAACTTGCCAGTAGGATTGATAACCAGCTAGACTAAGTTCCAAAAAGACTACCAAGGGGCCCCTTATCGCTGAGTTGTTCACAACCACCATGATTCCTAAAGAAAGGGTCAAAGATTTCAATCAAAGATTCACGATCATCTTAAACAAATTCTAGCCCACAGAGAAACCAACTCAAGAGTTACAAATCGAGGTTTAAGCCAACGTGCTTCCGACTTCTATTTCTATGTTTGTAAAAAGAGTCACTAAGAAAACCATAGCAGAAATTTGAGGAGGCCAAGACAATAGAATTCCAGATGAAAGGATGTAAAGAGGGCCAAGTCTCCTTAGTGAAAAAAGAAAGCCAACCCCTCCCAGGAGAGGACTCCTTCTGACTAGACCTCTGGGAAAACTGGTTGAACAGACTCCCGACAAAGGTAATGGTGATATAGAAGATCTATAACGCATGGTTAAGAAATTATCAAACAAAATCATAGACATGAAGAGAAATGTTGGGGAGGGAAACCAAGGCCAAAGGCTCTATAAGCCTTTCTTTAAAAGAAACCTTCCTTTCAAAGCAATTGAACCTCCCCTCGCTAACTTAAATATCGATCTAGGGAATGTCGCATCTGATTATTTTTGTACTTATCATCAGGAAAACCACTCCGAAAGAGACTGCCCTCAATGGGTCCATGCCATGAATTTGATGGCCAATCAGTTTCTAGACGAAGTCTCCCTGGCCAAATAGCCAAGTAGTTCGGTTATGAATATGGCGAACCAGGAAGAAGTTGACCCACCACGAGACATAGCCATGTTGATATGGGATCCCGACCTGATCATGCCTTCCGATGATCTTTTTGAGTCTCAGGAACAACCCGTGGAAGTTTTGGCGATAAAAACACGCAGTAAGGGTCCTTCCAACTCAAAAGATATCGACACCACCCGAGCTTCGCAAAGTAAGTTAAATCCTGACCACCTGAAAACATCTTTCGCTCTCGGTAAAAATCCTATAAGCATTCATACCCAAGAGTCACCCAAACTAGATTACAACGTGGTCGAAGATTTGAAGAAGCTAAAGGCCAATATTTCAGTTATGTATATATGAAGGATCCCTCAACAGAAAGACTTTATGTTACAAGACTTGAACTTTGTGGAAAACCCGACGATGGGCAATGGCCCAAAAAGAAGTTTGACTCACACAGGTCTAGTGGGAAAACCAACTTTGAATGCATGTTTGGAATATAGAAAAGAAAAACCTTTTGTCCCCCCATTCCTCCTAATGTTTGAAATCTTCAATAGAAACATCCACAATTGTTTAGTAGATTCTAGAACATCCTCCAAAGTCATGCCCTTGTCTGTTTGCAAGAAATTGAATGTCGTTCCTCTCAAAACTGATAAACATGTCATACAACTGGATAGGACCCAGGTCAAGGTCATAGGAGAACTCAAAGATGTGATGATTGGGATATCGACGCACCCCACATTTGTGCAAGTGGTCGACATTATTGTAGTAGATATCTCAGAGGCATATGGGCTATTACTGAGCCGAGATTGGTCTGAAAAGATAAACTGTTACTTTAGTACGAACTGGGCACACCTTTGGCTACCAATGAAGGGATACAAGAACATGATTAGAATTGATAGGGAGAGATATCTGAAACATACAGTCACTGATTTAGAAACCCCTAACGAACCCTCGTCCACAGATTTCCCCATACTAGGCAATTATTCCTGCGATTCCTACTTTGGAAACTTTGCTCCCCTCTTATTCGATGTTCCTCTTACTCAAAACTCTGAATTGATTTTCCAAGACAAATCGTCGATACCAACAGGAGACACCCTCTTCTGCCAAAAATCGATGCTAGAACTTGCAAAATGAGAGGTCAGGGAACAAGAAACTAATAAGGGAAACGAAAATAGTGATTCCCGTTCACAAATTTGGACCCTCTATTTTGATGGATCTAAATCTCAAGAAGGGTTTGGAGTAGGATGCATCCTCATCAATCCTATTGGTAAATGTCATTTCTTGTCCTATAGGCTAGAATTCGAATGTACCAACAACACTGTCGAATATGAAGCTCTAGTACAAGGATTAAGGAAAGCCATAGATTTGGATGTCGAAGGATTGAAAGTTTTCGGGGACTCCGAAATTATTGTTAGACAAGTAAGAAATACTATACATTGCAATTCTCCTCATCTGAAGAACTATCAATAGGAGGTTCATAGGTTAATATAACACTTTGAGGCTTTTAACATCACTACGATCCCCAGAACAAAGAATATTCTTGCTGACTCCTTGGCCACAACCGCTTCCAGGCTGTCACCTTTAGAAGATTATGAAGCCTCCCGATTCACTGTGGAACTGCTCTACAAACCATCGGTACCAAATAACATTTCCAATTGGAAAGTCTTTGAAGGAGATGAACAAATCATAAACTTCTTGACTAACCAAGACAATTTCAAAGACCTCGCTATTGACGATGAAGAATTCCAAGAGTTGTCCACAGAAACTGATCCTCGGATAGGACGACCTATGGATAAATCAAAGGGTCACACGATCCCAAAAGGGATAACTAATCTAGAAAATATTTTTGATCTAAAGGAGCGATTTAAGGGACCCAAAAATGAAAAGACCGGTAGCTCTTGTCCCTTGCATGAAACTATAAATCTTGGGACCCCAGAGAGTCCAAAGAATTTGAATCTGGGCAAGACTATATCTAAAGAAGAGAGGAAAGCTTACCTCAAATTATTCAGACAATACCAGGATGTCTTCACGTGGTCCTATAGGGATTTGAAAACATATGATACCTGCATCATTCAACACACCATCCCTTTAAAACCAGAATTAAAACCTTTCCAACAGAAGCTCTAAAAGTATCACCCATCCTTGGAGCCTCTTATGTATCAGGAATTAAAGAAGCTCTTAGATGCTAAGATCATTTTTCAGGTTAGGTATTCCACTTGGGTAGCGAACCTTGTTCCAGTGAGGAAGAAGTCAAAGGAGATCTGCCTATGCGTAGATTTTAGGAACCTCAACAAGGCTTCGGAAAAGGACAATTACCCACTCCCACTGATGGAACAACTCCCGCAGACCGTGTCTGGCTCGAAGATCTTCTCTCTACTAGATGGTTTTTCAGGTTATAACCAAGTCCTTGTTTCAGAGGAAGACCATTTGAAAACCACCTTCCAAACCAAATGGGGAACCTTTGCTTATAAGTGCATGTCATTTGGGTTAATTAACGCAGAAGAAACCTTCCAAAGAGCCATGGACGTATATTTCCAGGGACTAATCAATAGATGTGTGGTAGTGTATCTAGATGACGTAACAATGTATTCAAAGAATAGAGAAGAGCACATCCAACACTTAACTCGGATTTTCGAGAGGTGTAGGAAATACGGTATATCCTTAAACCCTAATAAAACTATCTTTGGTGTCAAGGAAGGTAAGTTGTTAGGTCACATTATATCTCAGGCAGGGATTCGCATAGACCCGGAAAGGATTAAAGCCATAGCTCAACTTCCCTTACCCCATAACAAGAAATCTATGCAGTCCTTTTTCGGGAAAATCAATTTTGTGAGGAAGTTCACTCCCGACTTCATAGAAATCATCAAACCCTTACAAAAAATGATTCGCAAAGATGTCAAATTTAAGTAGGATGATGAGTGAAAAGATGCCTTCAACAATATCAAAGCTGCCATTTCTCAGGCCCCGATGTTGCGAAGTCCCGATTTCAATAGAGACTTTTTCCTTTATAATTTCGCCTCCAACCAATCGCTAGTTGTAGTCTTGACTTAGAAGGATGATGGAAACAATGAAGCCCCGGTTTCATTTATGATTACTAACCTTCAAGGAGCTGAGCTCAATTATCTTTCTGTAGACAAACATGCCTACGCGGTTTATAAGGCAGTGAAACATTTCAAGTCTTACATCCTCAAGAATCACAGCAAAGTAATTGTGTCACACCCCGCAGTCCGATCCTTGTTCACCCAGCAGGAAAAGGGGGAAAGAAGGGGGAACTGGATGGAGATACTCTACGAATTTGATCTAGATATAAAACCTGCAAAACTAGTAAAAGGACAATGTTTGTGCAAGCTTGCAGTCGAATCCCAGGATCAAGTGAATGAATATCTCGGATGGGAGAACGAAATGGCACTATGGTGTGGTGAAGTAGCATACATCTTCCTAGGACAAGACTCTTGGTATAAAGATTTAAATTATCTTATACATCATGGGACTTGTCCCGAAAACCTCAACCCTAGAGAAAGGAGAGCCCTGAGATTAAAATCTGCACAATATCGTCTTATAAATTCGGTGCTCTTCCAGATCAATTACGACGGGGTACTATTAATATGTCTTGAACGAGAAGACTCAGACAAGGTACTGAAAGAAATCCATGATGGCCCCGCCAGAGGTTTGCAGGAAACACTACCGCTCATAAGATTCTGAGAGCCAACTATTATTGGCCCACCTTGTTCAAAGATGCTCATACTTACACCAGAAACTGTAAGACTTGTCAAACAAGCATTGGAAAGGAGAAAAGAGAGGCGGTCCCACTCCAACCTGTTACTGTCTCTCGACCTTTCAAGCAGTGGGGGTTGGATATCATAGGAGAAATCACACCTAGCTCCTCGAAGCTACACACGTACATTCTCACTGCCACTGACTATTTCACGAGATTGACAGAGGCCATTCCTCTGACTCATGTGAACGAGAAGGTGGTTATCCAATTCATAGAACAACAACTGATCATGAGGTTCGGTGTCCCTTCTGGTTTGGTATTCGATAACGCAACTTACTTTTATTCAACCCTATTGATAGAGTTTTCTCTGGACAAAGGAATCATAATCAAGTACTCTGCAAATAACTATCCCCAGGGAAATGGCGTGGCCGAATCAACTAATAAAAACCTGGTAAGGATATTAAAGAATACGGTCATGGATAACCAAATAAATTGGCACAATCTACTCTATAATGCTCTATGGGCTGATAGGGTCACACCTAAGGAATCCATAGGAAATTCCCCATACTTTCTAGTCTATGGGAAAGAAGCCATCCTCCCAAATGGACTCTATATCCCGTCTCTTTAGCTAGCCCAAGATTCCAACGAAGAACCCTCATCAGCCATGCAACAAAGGATTAAGACTCTATTCATGCTGGAAGAAGAGAGAGAAAAGGATAAGTCAGAATTCCTAGCTCACCAACAAATAGTGAAAAGATGGTTCGATAAGCATAAGGCTAAAGAAAAGAATTTAGAAGTACGAGACTTAGTCCTGAAGTGGGATAGAGAAAATGAACCTAAAGGGAAACATTCTAAGTTTTAGAGTCTATGGCTTGGACCTTTCCAGGTAGCTGAGAAGATTGGGGCAGGCACTTATCGATTACAGAGTTTGAGGGGAGAACCTGATGGCCTCCTGGTAAATGGCCAAGCCCTAAAACAATACTTCTAGTAAAAAATAAAAATAAAAATAAAAATAAATCGGGTCATGATTCAAGGTCAAAGGAAACGAAGGAGGAACATATATTCTTCTTTCACCCAATGAATCACCATTTGTTGAGCACTCAACACACCCTAAAATTATATGTTCATTTTTTACTTTTGGGTACCACTTGATCCTTTACACTGTTTGTTTTTCCTTCAATATGAAACTGATACTTGTGCTTATTTTTATGTTCATGTTTGAATTTTCTAAAGCCTGCCTAAACATACAACAAAGAATCATCTTAATCATTAAAGGATCCTTAATAAGCTACTTAGGGAATCAGCACACTAAAGCTTTCCCTGACGCGCTTACGAGTTCGGCATCAGTAAATGTTAAAGGTGTTGGAAAGCATTTGAGAATTTTAAAATAGATGAACACCGATCTTCATCACCGTCGACAAAAGAAAGTCTTTCTTTTTACGATTGAACTTTGGCTGAGGTATCGCCGAAGATCGATCCGTTCGGCTTTGGTAGGAAAACGAAAAGGTAAGTGTCATGCAAAGAGAAGAGCAATATCGTTGATTGCCGACACCCAACATGATTTCGGCGTCGGGGAGTTACAAAATAAAATACACATTAATTTTACATTTTAAAGTGTCGATCCCCGACCTCCACGTTGGAGAGATACGATGTGATGAGATGTTTACCCATGGATCCGTTAAATAGAAAGAATTTAAAGTGTGAATAATATTTCGGATCGTGCATTAGTTTCTAATCCATGTGCAAATCAAAGGAATCTGTTTTAGCTTACCGATACAATGCATCTACCTCCATGCCTCCACCGTCAACCAGTTAGGATTTAATTGCGGAGAACCAACGTTAATTTATTTTGAATTGCATTTATTAGTCGTATTAACTGGTTGATACAACAGATAGAATCTCTCCAGTTATATGTTGTCAAAGTCATTGTGTATGATCCTATTCTACACGACAAATATTTCAGAACAAACAAAGGAGCAAGGCTAACAATCCGAAGAAGTCTCCCAAAGTTCAATGAGTATTAGACAACTATCTTAGCAAGCATTACAGGTATGTACCCGCTTATGATGTTTTATGCTTCATTTTTATGTTCACAACCTAATGCTACTCTGTACACATGTTTAAGGGCTATTTTAATTGCAGGAACAATGCCTCTGAAGAAACCCTCCACCAGAAAATCCCCAAGAGTGCCAAAACTGCAAGAACCAGAAGCAGGAGAGGGCTCCTCCCCAACAGTTGCGAGACAGTTAGAATTCGGCCCAAAATCGATGCCTGTCATCAAGACAGATTCCAAGAAGGCCTTCGTCCAACCTCCAGCCTTCAGAGACACAGAGGCAAACATTGGAGCCAAAAAAACATTCCCTCATTGGGAAGAATTATTTAAGAAAATCAAGAAAGAAGAACCCCTCGAATATACCCCGCACAACAATCCTGATATAAGGAAGCTCGATGATGATGTCCTCCCAAAAATCCATAGGGCTTATCTACACATAGTGGCAAGCCAAACTCAAGTGTTTCCTTGCATCGAGCTCCTAAAGTGGCTCATTGACCACACCGATGCGCATAAATGTTTAATCAATGATGATAATGGTGGATGTGTTAGGGTTTTCTTGCCATCAAAGGTTGAGAGTGACTACAAGCTCATGGAGTCGAAAGAAACGATGAGCACTGATTTTGTTCTAGTTTCTATGTGTCACACGATACCAGCAAAATCATGGTGTCATGGTGGAGGGAAGACAAAAAATTCACGAACCGGACTGTCGGCTGGTACCCAACGACCAATCTAAAGGAACCATACATATACTTGATGGCTCTTCTCTGCAGGTTGCATGGGGAGAAATATTTCTCTCGATTTTCAAAGGCTTGGATGCCCCTAGCTTATACGGTGTCCATTTTAGGCATGGGTTTCAATTGGGGTGCCATCATCTCCAAAAAACTGAGCACCTACATAAGACAAGCCCAGACGTCAAAAGAGGGGGAAACCCCCTTCGTCTACATGGCCTTGTATCTGTTAGACATCATCTGTGCTAGGAACATTTTCTCTGGAATGAACTTGAACTGGCACTCCTTGGAGCTCCCAATCCATGTATACTTCAACATCTTATGGGATAGCAGGTACAAAAAATCCTATGCCCTGATCTATGACCAATTCATTGCACGTATCTATTTTTTGATGTTCAAGAAAGAGTGCCCTAGGCTGTCAAAAGAAGCAAACAAGGTTATATCCAAAATGGGTCACTGGTATCTTGACGAGTGCGAGACCTACATTAGGGTTTTTGGAGCCACAGGGGCACCCCATTTGTTACCCATATATGTTCCTGACCGACCAGTGTTAGGGGAAATTTGCTACCAAACCATCCTGCAAGGATATAATGCCACTTTAGTAAAGGATAAGAAGCAGGCCTTCATCCCATATGGGTTTTATATTGGCTTCTACATGGTCAAAGATACCACACATGCTAAGCAAGAAGGATTGAGTCAACTAGAATTCCAGTTCCGCACCGGCCGATTTCGCAAACATGACCAGTCTTACAACATGCATCGCAGGTATCATCATGTTTGCCTTATGCCCATGATCGGTTCGAAGATGAAATCTTCACCAAAAACGCTCAAGATTGGGATGAAGTGGCATCAAGGAGGGATGATCCTTGAATGACCAGGTTCAAAGCTATGAGTTGGTAAGAGAAAGAGACATCTTTGGAGCAGACAGCTCAAGAAATTCTCAGGGCTCGGGAAGGAACTGTAACATCTGAACCCGACGAAGGAATAGGCGATCCCCAAGAGGGCATAGAGGCAACGAAAGTTTATCAAGAATCCCCGGTACAAATCAGGGATTCCCCTGAAGTTCAAGCTGTGCAAGGGATGGGTGCACTTTTGTACCAGCAAAGCCAACTGCTAATGAAATAGATGCAGGATTATTTGTACCTTATCATAGCGCCCACGCTTCCAACTGGTAACTGAGGAAGAAGCTCGACGGTGTTGAGCGGCCCCGATTCCACAGACCTTGGGAACACCAACGAGTTAGGAAACACTAGATCCACAACATCGTCGGTCAACTCCCCTGCAGATGGGACAAGTAAAACAAAGACATGTCAGGTGTCAATAGAAACACGAGAACCTGATCCCCTCAACAAACTTATACATAGATATAGCGACGACGAAATCCTGAAACCATCTCACGACTCCCCTGTCCATGTTCAAGAGAAAAAGGGTCCCGAGAAAGTTTCCTCCCCTGAGCCCAAGGTTCAAGACAAGGAGGTCTCGCAAGAGAAAACAAAAGTTGAAAGAAGTATCGGCACAAAGGAACCCAATGAATCGGAAACTGAAGAAGGTCTGAATGACAAGCCCAAACCAGAGGAGGCAAAGAAAGGGTCCTCGCAAAAGGAAATCAACAGTTCTATAGCCGATGAGCAAATATGTAATGAGTATATTCCCAACACCTCCATTTTTCCCAACACTCAAATCCCCAACGAGCAACAAGTAGGAGTCAGACCCGCAAGGTACAATGGGGAAGTTTGAGAGTCCAATATTGAACAAATATACACCACCGATATTTTGGGAAACAAGCTAACGTGGGGCGATCAACAAATACCAGAGCCAGTAGACGAGGTATCATATATCTATGCGATCTCCTACGATCAGAAGAGAACGACCATTGTTCAAAGGAATACGAAGAAAAGAAGGATCTCGTTGGATCACTCCATCTTAGTTACTACAGAGGAGAACTTGATCAACACAGTAGACGCCCGGACATCTGAACTAATTGGCGTAGGAAAATCCCTCTCAGATGCCACCTTGGACAGAGCCAGGAGAGACAAAAAGGAACTAGCCACCGCCCCAAAGGAGTTTGAACACTTGTGCCATCTTGTCGAATACTACAAAGGAACCACGTAGACTATTGTGTATCTGAAAGGTGAGTTTGTAGGAGTTTACAATGAGTTTAAGAAGGAGAGACACATGTTAATTGAAAACATTGTTGAGTTCCAGGAGGACACTCTCATGGCACTCGCGACTTGCAAGGAGATGGAGCGATCGTATGAAAGGGTGTAAAACGTGGTAGAAAGACTCGAATACATTGAGGTAGTCCAGCAAGGCCGAGAGAAGGAAAAACATGGAATTCAGGTGATAGGAAAAAGTAGTCTTAATCGCATGAAGTGATCAACTGAGTACTGGGCTAAGATGTCTCGGGACCCACATCGAGAGATCCAAGAACAATGGACCAGGTGTAATAAGCACTGGGATAAAATTAACAAAATAATGAAGGATGTTAGGCTCCCTGAGTTCGACACTCCTGATAAGTTCATTGATCTGAGCGACGTGGTCAAGCGGCATGTCGAACAAGATGTGCTATGGACCGAAGAGTTCGCAAAATTAGTCGATGCGAAGCCAGGGAAAATACAACAATTCGCAGAACATCCGATCAAAGCCTGAACCATGCTACAACAGCTGAACTCTAGCTTAGTAAAGTATCAGGTGCATGCAGTAGACATTAGGGGAATATATGCGGCCCCGATGGAACAACATATATTTCCACGGGCCCAAACTTGTGAAAAATTGTTTGTCAGCTGGACTAAATACAAGAGCATTCATCCTTTCCAAGAAGTATCTCGGGACGACTGTTAAAGAAGTTGTTAGAAGATAACGCCACGTGGCGATTTTTTTTTTGTTTAAACTGCAATTAGTCGTTAATTTCAATTAAAAATTTATATTATAAATAAAGACATCAACCAATGAGAAAATGATCGATGGTTGTTGTAAGAACTCTTTCTTTTTGGTTGTTAAGAATTATTTTGAGACTGCTACGAATTGAGAAGTCCTTCTGGACCAAAGACAAACTATTTTCATCAGGTGTATGTGATTGGACTTGGAGAAGTACTACTTCCTATCATGTTTCATGAATGATGCAATAATGAGTAAGAGTAATTAATAATGTTGTCAGGTTATCCGGTGCAATTTTTTGATGTTCTTTGCTTTAATGATGAAGATAAATCGTTGTGTTATTATGTAATGCATGGTTATGGTAGATGAATTATTTTGCTTGCCATTATCTTATTACATATGTTCTTTCTTTCTGCTAGTTAGTTTCTTAGACAGTAATTGGATGCTCACATGGTTAATGTATTAGTACTAGGCCTGTGGTATAGATTAATTGTCTGCATGTTGAGAAGTGGGTTATCCCAAGCTTAATCGCTTCCCCAGTAGTTAAAACTTAATCCTGTTAATTTTCAAGTTGGTTTATGCTGGCTTGCATCTCTCATATCAGCCCCACCCAAGAGAAAATACATAAGAAAATAGTCCTAACTGAAGGAATATCATTCACAAAGAAACACAAAGCCCATCAATGAATTGGCCGGATCACAAGATTTGGAGAACCATTCCATTTTAAACGCTACAGAGTCTAATCGGGCCTTGGTGGTGGGTTTGGTTCCTACTGTTGAGTCAAGGGATTTAGGTCCCATCAACACCAGGGTCCCATGGATAAGTGTGGACCATAGTGCTGAAGTATACTAGAGAAACAGGGTCCCGTGGAGAATTGAAAGCCACCGTGATGAAGTAGTCCAATCACCATTTTAAACCGGGGTCCCATGTCCAAGTGCTCATGTGAACTCCATGCGAAAGATATCTGAACCCAATAACCAACTGAAAATTATGCTCCAAATATTGACACCTGTCATGTGGATCCAAATAAGAAGATCCATCCACATAGTGGGAAAAGGTCATAGTTGAATCTGGAAGGAATAATGCCATTGTAGAATATGTAGGATGGAAACAAGTAATTGTAATTGACTCTTGATTTGTTACATTGATGTTCTCTACAAAAGGTGGAGTAGAGTCATCAAATAAAATATGAAAGTGGTTGTCATCCCAGAAATGAAAACTATCCATATACTAATCATCACAATCGGCCTCAAAATCATACCAAGCATATAATTCTTGATTATATTCATCCCTGACATCCACTATAAGCTATATCTCCTGCATGCTAGCTACGAAATCTTGAATACTACTGATCAGGGGATCAAATTTTGCTCAATTTTCAAAGTTCTCAGAATGCGACGAAAACAGTGCCATTGCATCCATCTTGTCTTCCTGATTCCGACGGTATATTTACTTTCACAAACAGAGTCCGTATGGAGGAGATATCGCGATCTGTCCGCCAAGCCAAACATGAAAAAAATTTGGGATGCTGACTGTACCTATCCGTACAGTCAGTATGGTGACGTGGCAGGACCGTACGACCGTACGGTGATGATGTGGCAATTGTTGGTTGGATGGTTGTTGGAGAATCAGGTGTTGACACGTGTCTCGTTGGCAGCGAATGGTATGAGGGAACGTGGCCCAATGCTTGGGCGCCACGTGTCCCTCGTTGGTTGGCTTATAATGGCTATGTAAAACTAATGGAGGCCACGGGGTTCAACCCCCGAACCTCCCATAGCATACGCCTTAACAATACTCCGCTAACCATCATGTCGCCCGATGTTCCTTGTTATATATGTATTCACATTTATATTTAATGTGGTGTGTTGTTGTATTTGGAAAGGGGCGCGGGTCGGGGCCTAGCCCCGACCCGTGGTTTCATTGTAAACCATGCGACCATGTCATATATGGAGCGGCGTTAACAAATTGTGCGCGGGTGTATATAACAATTAAACCATAGTTTATAACCATTGCATATATGTGCGTGGTTAGCCCACGGTTTATGTGTTGCGCATATGACCATTGTATGAACCGTGTTTTAAACGCGCGGGGGTTACACAATTAGTTCACATGGCTGTCAAACGAACTTAACCACCTTTTAAAAACGCGCAGTCCTATGGCGCCATGTGCCCAAAAGCCGAGGCGGTTAGGGGCTGGCACGCCCTTAACCATCCTATGGTTTGTACCGGTGCGTGGTTGTGTACGGGACTAAGTTTTTACGCTTAAATAAGCGTGTGAGCCATGTTTGAAGAGCAAGGGTGCAATTTGTAGAACCAGAGACAACAAAGTTGAAGAGGGAGACTTCCAGGAGGCCTAACTTCTTCATTTTTCGACCGATTGAGGTGCCGAAAGAGCCCAGACAGGGGTTTTGGGACACTAGGAAGCCATTGGAGCAGTCAGTTTGTCATTTTGGACATTGTAAGGCATGTTTTTGAGCACTTTGAGCAATTTAATAATAATGATCCATTGGAAGCTGGACCAGGAGATGTAGCCCGGAGAGGGGTGAAATCCTTTATCAAGTTGTTGTGTTTATGTGTTGATGTTCAATGTTTATGCTGCTGTCTATGTGTATTTTGCATAAGTAATATTTAGTTTATGTGTTGCAAATTGATCATGTTGCTTTAAACACATAACATTTCACTTGCAATAATTATTCAAGTTTTTTTTCAAGTCTTCTTCAATTTTAGATCAAGTTGGTATCAGAGCACTGGTTTTGAAGACTTGATTGTTTGCAAGTTTTGTTTCTGATGCTCACAAGGTTGAAACTCACACGAGGAGAAGGTCAACTTGTGGAGCCAAGTTCTTATCCGACGAGGAGGAAGCAGTTTCATTCACCGCAAGTTGCAGAGAGACATTCACCAAGCATGGCACATGCAAAAGATCATGAACGTGTTCCGAATGAAGAAGAATACTTCAGGCAGACTATCATACAGTTGAGAGATATGATGAAAGTCATAATGGAACAGACCATGATGTCGCAGGGTGAAGGCTCTAACCCTTCAATGCATAAGGGAGGCGATGGTGACAAGACTCCAGGCAGAAATGGAGGGAATGGTGCTTCTCCACCACCCTCTCCTCCTCCATCATCATCTTCTTCTTCTTCTTCAAGTTCGAAACATCTTCCCAATGGGCATGGTAAAACTCCTTTGCAAATTCCTTCATTAAAGCTTGATATAAAATTTGAG
>ML781100.1:661675-689528 GCA_009831015.1 Picea engelmannii | reverse complement strand
ATTTTCCCTTCAAAATTAAAAACAACTCAAACTCTTTTATTTCATTATTTACTTGTTAATTACAATATTTTTCATGTTTGTTTATTCATCCCACATTCATTAAACTTAGCAATGATCCATATAATTTTAGGTATATATGTAGAAAGTCTTCTTCTTTTTTATTTATCCCACATTCATTATACTTAGCAATAATTTATATTATATGTGTTATATATAAACAATCTTGGTTTGTCTTTTTACATTGCATGGAATATTTGGCAACATTTGTTAAATCATTTGGATCAATCTACAAGGGAGAAAATTTTCTTGCGAAAATTATAAAAACCCCTAAATTATTTTAGATGTTTTCTAATTTTTTCTAAGAAAATCAAAACTTTTTAAAAAAAAATTAAGACCTTTTTCAAAGAAATTTTAACGAAATTGTTAGGATTTTTCGGATTAAAAAAAAAAAAAATAGGTATAGTATTTTTTATTTTTTTAATTGAAAATTGTATAGTTTTGGCCCATGGTGGCTATAGGGCGAAATGTTTGTCCGGTGCAAGTTTGTGATTTGTCCTATGGGGGCACTCGGGGCGATGCTCGTCATCACCCCAACACCTCGGCAGCCAAGTCACAAACCCACAGAGTTGTGGCTTGGTCGTGAGGGGGTTGGGGTGATGTCGGGAATCGCCCCAGCTCCCATTGCGGCCAAAGAAAGGTCGTGTGGCACCCACGCAACCATGCCTTGGGCACGCCTAGGACTTGGTCGTTGTGGCTAGCTGGGGCAATTCCTAACATCTCCTTAGCCCCAGTAAGCTAAGGCTTGGTCTCGACATCGCCCCGGTAACTCCATGGGTCAAAAAAAAAAAAAATTAACTTAGTTTTTATAGTCAATGTTTTTATTTAATTTATTATAATGGAAAAGGCCTAACTCTTTTTTTTCATATAAGAAAAATGGCAGGAAAGACATTATTTATGAATGTATTTGGATCATGACCTGCAATAATGGCATCCAAAATTTCAATCAGGACCTCCATGAATGCTAGGCAACAAATTGATAGTACAACACCTAAGTTGTCAAAGGAAATGAAGAATGTTAGAGAGTGGAAATATGTGGAAGGTGAAAACAAACTAAAATATTCTTGCTTTGTTAAAGACAAGCAAGGAAACAATGGAGAACATCTATATTTGTATCATGTCGAGTTTGAACACGTGCAAGGAAATTATTAGGCACTTGGCTTGTTACGGGATATATGTTTGGTGCCATACACATATATTGTTTATGCACTCATCAAATAAGGCATGTCTTATATCAATATTAGATATTATTTGAAATTGAGCAATTATAACAAGGATGAATGTTTTACAAAATTATGTGCATCCATCATTGATGACATTGAGAAAGACAATATAAATTTTTTATTTTTATTTTTGAATCCTGTATTATTTTTAGTATCATGTTAATATTTTATTTTTATTTAAAACAAAAAATTAATATTTTATTTTTACAGGATTTTTCTTAACGACTTTCGCATACATTAGCGAGGATTTACTCTATAGAGAATAATATCATGGATGTCATCAATGATTTTCATATTGAAAAGACATGAGAAGAAAGAAAAAACAAAACGTAACAGAGGTTGAAGTTGTAAGAGTAGACAAAGAATAACATGAAAGAAGAAAGAAAACTCCTCATTCTAGAAATCCTAAAAAGGTTACATTTGAAAATGAGGAAAGTCCAAATGAAGATTTTGTTGAGATTAGTCACAATGAGGTGATCACTCCTTCTCGCAAAAATAAAGAACAAGATAAACACAAAAGAGTGATGGTCAGTGATGATTCCATTCCTATTAATTATGAAGAAATCGTTGATTTAGATGAAACCCATTTAAATCATAAGAGGAAGAAAGACAATGGTGTTGATGATGAAGAAGTCATTGTTATCTCTTAATATTATAATGATAGTTTTAAAGGTAGCTAAGAAATAATAACACCAAGTGTTGTTCTAGAGGATGGTATTATGAAAACAACACAAAATGTCATTCAAAATCGATTGAGGACGATGAACTTAGTTGATGATGGCCATACATTTCAGTTGAATGTGAAGAAACTTTATAAACCCATAGAAGGGAAAGAAAATATCCAATTAGAAAACTGCATCACTTGCATATTCACAATTTGAAAGTATTGATTAGGTAAAATCCACATGCACATGTGGTTGACTACCTAGTTCTTATTGACCCGATGGAAGTTCCTAGGAGGGAAGAATTTGATAGATCAAAATGTTTTGACTACAAATATTGTGTGATTGGAGAAAACCATTTTGCAGAGGCAAAAAGAGAATTGATGCAAGAATATCCCAATAATCCTCTTTTTGAGACAATCAAATGCATAATTTATGTTGGTTTAATAGATTTAGAAGAAAATTTATTGGCATGGGATTATAACAAAGATAATGAGTACAAAATGTCCATGACTTTCATTCAAAGGGTGAGATTTATCCATAATAAGTTTTTTGAAATATGTCATGGGGAGAGATCAAATGTTGATGCCAAGTTTCAGAAGCAATGTTGTATGGAAATAGGCTTCCCAATTGATGATGAAAATGCAAAAGAAAAAAATCGCAAAGGAAGTGATGTATTTAGAGTTGCAGAGAGCTATTTTCAATTGGGATTTAGAATTGGACATGTATGATATTTGATAGATGATATCTTCAGCCTATGGAAAACTATCAGTATAAAAAATGAGAGAGTTAAGAAGGATAAACCATTGATATGTAGCACAAGTAAGACATGTCCTAAAATAAAAAATCTCCTGAAATATATGACTATAACACCTTGGAGAACGATACAAGGAGTGAAGGATGAGAAACTCATCATAACTATATTATCACGTGTAAGGTCGGGTAAATTGTCAATGGAAGAAATGTGTGATGAATTTAAAAAGTAAGTTTGTTGAGTTATGTTTATTTATGTTAGGACAAGAAAATCAATTTTTCTAGTTTAACATATCAATGTTCTAAGTATTTAGTATTTTATTATATATATCATTATATCAATATTTATTCATTTTATTTAGTCATAAGGTGTATATGAGAATACAAGAGGAAATGGTTAAGATGTTGAATGAAGAAAGTCGGGATGATGTTAAACTCAGCTATCTAGATTCAAGCTCTACAATAGTATTGAAACCATTTTTTGTTGCATTAAAAAATGTATGTTGATTTATTACATTCATATTATTCATTTGTAGGTTAATTTATTTCTATTTTAATAGTTATAAATATATAACTTTATGTTTGTTTGTTTCATTAAAGATGTCAAAGAAGAATGCAGATGGAGTACCCGAAACCTTCAAAAGTTTTATTCAAAAAGCCAAGTTTGAAAGAGAAAGAAGAAGACATGTTCAAACTGTTGAACTCGATGACACCCTTGATCACTACATTTGGAATGGGATCGACATTGTTCAATATAAAGTGACATTAGGTGATTATGAACAAATTGAAAATATTGTTCCTAAAAAAAATATTCCCTAGTTATTGCAGATATCCCTCATGTTTATAATATCCAAAACATTGGATATGATACAGAGCCTTATACTTACTAAGCTTTCAATAAAGTGGTTATGGGTTTTTTTTTTTTTTTTAACAGAAATTGGGAAAATATATATTAGAGGTGTGGAAGAACCCACTGATTTACAAAAAAAATGGTCATTATAGACCTTCGAGAGATGTCACTTAGAGAGAACCTATTGCAAATGCGGGGTGCATTTTTGTAACAGTAGCATTTTCTATTGCAACCCCCTTTTCTAACAAAATTTCTGAGGATATAGTTCCCCAGATAACTCTGGTAGAAGATTATGTTAATACAGATTGTAAGACAAAACATTAAAACACCATAGTTTAGTTACCCTTTTCTAGTTTGACCTGTTGTATGTCTAGCATAGTTTCCGGATGCGACTCGTTCAAGTTTGTAATCTGGTTTACTGAAATCGACTATTCCTTCTTGGAATTTTCCTGTTGCTCTCCCGGGTTGCTTGGTGGTTGTTGCGCACCTTCTAACTGATCTAATATCCTTTTCATTGCCTCCATTTTCAAGCGGTGTTCCTGTATCTGGCTTCTTTGGGTGTAGCTCTCGTCCTGAAGCTTCTCGATCATGTGTCTATGCTAGGACAACGTTTTGAGTTCAAAGGCCCTATTGGTGCCAATTTCTCCAATTTGGAGTCTAATCCTGCTGCAACCACCACACTCCTCTTCAAATGGATCCTAGGCCCAATGCCCCAAGTTTGTTGAGACTCCTTTACCTTTCCGCATTGTTTTGTATGCTAAAGATACTTCGAACCTGAGGTTTCCTCGGGATTTTAGCAGGAAACGGGTCGGAACCCATAGGCTGAGTAGGGAGAAAAGAGAGTCAAAGATCTTCAACAGGGAAACGAGAGAGGTTAGAGGTGACAGGCTGAGCGAGGAGAAGGAAAAGAGGGAGCAAAGGATTCAAGTATCCAAGAGGGGGGATCAGAATGGGTCTGTTGAGGCTTCTAGGGGAGAGAATGATGAGAAGGGCGTAGAATGGGCGAGAAAAGAAGGATATAATTCGGAGAGGAATGAAAGAAAATAATATGGATGCCCAGTGGAAAACAAGGAAAAGATGAATTTACCCAGGCTGCCAATCTTCTAAACATACACAGGCTCGAGGACGAGGCCATAATCTCCCATGAATCCATTAATGTTATGAGTGTGCTAACCTTCTTGCGCGTTGGAAATTCCCTGCGAACAGTTCCATCAAACTCCATGAACCCAAGCTTGAAGGTGTTGCTGGCATCGAGAAGGCGAGTATGTTGTGCGACATGGATTTCTCGTACCATATCCATCCTCTTCTGGTCCTTGATTACATACACTCCCACGAATGGTGAAGGATTGTTCTTCTGATATTTTTGCGTCCTGATTTCCCTACTTATGTCATTAACCACCACTTCCCCTTGGGCAATGTATATTGATCTCCCTTGCCACCTGTTTGTTCCTATGTTGCCATGTTCCATGAGGTTGAGAGCTAGTTCATCACCTGCTCTTCTTACGACAAAACTCCTCCTCTTGGTTGGGTGTGTTCTCCAATCACCTGAGTCCCCACCCCCCTTCATGTTTGTTTTCTCTCCCTCCTTGGTTTTTCTTGAGCTAGCGACTTGAGGAGCTCGAACCCCTCTTATGTTCACGTGACCATCACTTTTTCTTATGGCCTCGATGAAGCGTCTCCTAACATATCCCTCCGCTTTACCAGAATGGCACTTGATCATATGACATTAGAACAGGGGGGTTGATGTTACCACTCTTTCCACGCTTAATGAACCAAGCATTTTCCCAATGGCTGCATTCGCCATTTTATCTGCTTCTTTGTTGTTTTCTCTCATTATGTGGTAGAACGTTATCTTGATGTCTTGATATTCCACTCTTATTCTATCCATTATTTGTTTTAGGCTTAAATCTCGTGGGTTGGACCCATGGACCATCATTCTTGTTATATTTTTGGAGTCTCCAAGGGCGTTCATCTCTTGGATTTGTTGAGTCTGGGTGAGTTGAATTCCTTTTAGTAGTGTGTAGGCCTCGGCTTTGTTGTTAGTATCCGTCCCAAGATTCCAATGATAGTTTAGGGTTCTTTTTCCTCTGGGTTCAAAGAGAACACCCCCCCCCCCTGCACCTGCCTCCCCTAAAGTGGTTATAGCATTTATGGAAGTCAAAACATCACCATTTTGGAGATTTATGTTTTTTCATTCAGACACACAACAAGGATTAGTACAATCAAGCTTCAAGGGAAAAGAAAAGACAATGATGCAACTTATTTGTAAGGTATTGAAAGTGTATGTTTAGCAATTAAGATTATAAATCAATTTTATTAATTCACAAGTTAATTGAATTTGCACTTATTTATGTTACAGGCACATGCCTAATATTCATAGCTCCAATAGAGAACCATTTAAACATGATTCTGAGAGTATACATCTTGCAACTTAGACAAAAGATGATTATTATAATTTTATCCTTTTCAATGTAAAGGATGGATAAAATCATAGTAGTTTATTGGTTTACAATGATGTGGTTAGAAAGCTAACATGTGAGGAAAAGGATTTGAAAGGAGAGATGGTTAACATTTATCAAAAACCAAAATCATTAATTAATTATCTTATAGATACATTTTCAAATGAAGGAGATTGGGTTTTGGATTTGTTCTCGGGTTCATGTAAGAATTATGATCTAACATTTACGAAACCATGATTCAATCTTATATTATTTTTAATTTATGTCTTTTTACAATATTTAACTTCATATTTATTTTGTAATTGGTTATTAGGTACAACATTAGCATGTTGCTTACAAAAAGGAAGAAATTGCATAGCCATTGAAAGTGACCCAACACAGTGCAGTTTTATTAAACAAAGAATTAATGTTATTCCAACTCTTCCAAATGAAATGCAAGAAGTTGGCTTGAGGAAAGGGGATTTTAGTGAATCAAAGGTGGAAAAAATGTCAAAGGAACCTCAAGTACCATTAGGAGGATTGATTGGAAAGGATCACTTTAGAGAACTTGTGGATATCAGACCCAATGGAAGAGCGAAATGACACAATGGAAGCACAAAATGATGTCGAAGAAGATGATAATGTGTCTGTTGAAAATGATGAATTTGAGATATATGATATTGTTGATTAATTTTAAGATTCCCTTAAAGACGATGCTCAATTTTGCAAATTTTTGATGAGCTATAACTGTAATGTTTTGACTTGCATATTTTAAAATAAGAATGAATATGTATCTATTGTTATTTTATGATGAATATGTTTTATTGTTTTCTTTTTACTTTTATTTGTATGTGAATCACTATACTAGGGAAAATTTTATTAAATGTTGTCATTTTTTTACTTCAAATGTATAAAAATATGGTAAAAAATGTTAATTTTTTTTATAAAATTCTCATTTTTTTGTTCAATTATGTCCATAAATATGCTTTATTTGACATGTTATTTTAAATGAATAGGTACCAAAATGTACAGTTTTTTTTTATTATATATGTCTGTAAAATGTATATTTTTTGGCCAAATATTCAAAATTAGTGTTATTTAACTACAATTATTTTCTATGTATTGAAGTAAAGGTAAACAATGTGTTAAAAATGATGTTTTCCCCTATATTTTAAAAGTATGGAACCGTAAATTAATTAAGGAGACCAAATTATATGAAAAATCTTAATTTAAAAAAAGTAAATGGAAAAACATATTTTTAAAATTGAAAGAAGCATGGAAAAATGACTAAAAACACCATTGAAAAAAAAACATTATAAAATTTTGAAAATAGATAAAAAAATAAGCATTTAAAAAAAATAATGTGGAAACATTATGGATCGAAAAATTCAAAATATCAAAAAAACACCTAAAAAGGGAGGGGGGTGCTACCGATAGCACCATTTTTAAAAACGGGGTAAAAAATGTGACCCCCAAAAAAATGAGAACTCTATAGAGTTCTCGTTAAGTTGGTAACTATGTTAGGACTGAAATGGAGAAAGGAAATCAATGATAGGGAATTTAAGAAATAACTTATGAAAAGTGAGATTGATGAGGGAAATTACATCTATATAATATGCATATGACTTCTTTTCAATGAACTTCAATTCCACCAAATCATCAACCAACATTGTCTCTATTGTTTTCTGACTCAATCAAACCAAAACAACCATTCCATAAATGTATCCAAGTCATATCATTCATAATTTCCATAACAAAATATTGCTTTGAAAAAGTTTGATTATACATCCACATTGTATTCTTTTCATGTTATCTTACTTACATAGACAGGATAAGGATGGAACATGAAATTTTTAATGTATGAGACTTTGCAAAAAAAAACGTTATGTAAAGTGAAAATAATGAGGATATTGAGTCTATGTAACAACTCTATGTCTTTCAACATTTCCTTTTCATGTGGATAATATATCCTTTGAAACTAAAATGTATAAACTCATTCATATTCTTCCCTTCCAAAATCGAGCATATATTCTTTCACAAATCCATATCATTTTCATTTCGAGCTGAAGACAAACCAAACCATAGATTTATACCCATAATTCAACACATTAAAAGTTCAACAACCATAAATTTTTAATAAAACTTCAATTCTGGACTCTGTGTTAACATTATCGACCAATCAATGTTTCCAGCCAACAATCAAAATGAAACAAGTAATTCCATAAACTATAATGGGTCGAAAAACAATGGTTAAAATGAGAAGAGCCACTCTCGGGATTGTTTCCATGATTGTAACTTATATTTTAAATTTGGACTTGTTTCGAGCAGAGGTATTCCATCATTTTTATTGCATATTGATTCCAATTGGAAAGGAACAGTTTATCACTTGCATAAGAAACCTTCAATCCACATTTGGGCGAAACATTTTGGTTTGAATGAAAAAAATGAGAATGTATATGATCTATGTGACCCAATTTCAATCCTATGAGGTTTATTCTAAAATTAGGGTTCAAAACCCATTACTTCTTTCATAGCAATAATTCTAGGAGCAAAGCCAAACATTTTTGTTTTCAAAAGAAAAACAAAAACCGATTATATGTGAACTTCATTCTTATAAGTCGACCATTGAATCTGGTCCTTGAGATAGTCATAAACCACAATGAAAACTTCAAACCCAAAAAATGCATATATGAACCACAAATGGGTGAAACCTAACAACGTGTAAGTATTCTTATTAAAAGGCTCAATTTTGGGTTCTCTTTTTGACAGAGAAAAGGTAAGTTATTTTACAATCATAGTTGAAACTGTGTATGCCACTTAGTGCAGAAAAACCATCTAGGTTTGGCCCATATCCAACACAAGAATGTATTTTGGAATAGGATTTGAATACAAACCAACTGACATATAAAACCAAGATTGGCATCAAGTGAAGGAGATAAATAATTCTTGGAGTGTCACAACACTTAAAAAGATAAGGAAAAATGAATTTCGAGCTTCAAGTGCATGAAACAGAAGTTGCCAAAAATTTCTTCCTTTCACAAAATATTATGCAAAGTGCAAGCATGGAGGAGATAAGTAAAAATGTCATTTATCTTATGTAAATGATCGTTTTCTTCATTTTCCTTTTCAATAAATGGTAAAGAAGGGAAGGAGAAGACATTTATGCAAACAACAATGTCAAACCAGAGCCAAAATTAACCGTTTTTTAGGAAAACTTGCAATAAAATATTTAGAACATAATGTGGAGTCATACCTTTGCAAAATGACACCTTTTAAACTAGGATGAAGCTTGAGTTTGTTACCAAACATTTTAGGTGTGAGGGTTTACACCAATAGATCTCAGAGCTCATTCTTTCAACCTCCAACAACACAAATGACCGAAATTCAATTTGAATGAAGAGTGATAGAGCACAGGACCATGGAGTAATTACCCATGTCCCATCACCTTCAATGCATGGCCAACTCAACAACCCAGATAGCCCATCCAAACAATGTAAAATATGCCCAAGTTAACAATCCTAAACCCTTGTAGCATGTGAGTCTTTCATAATATCACATCGAACATACCTCGAGCCCACTGCTCATAACTCCAAATAAATCGTGCCATAAACTTATAAACCACACATGATATGTACCAAACTTTGCAGTTGCATATAATATGTATCTCACAATCAAATACCAACAAGACGCATACTACATACCTCATACATATGTTGTGTATCAAATGTATTCAATGTTAGGTATGATAAAATTTGAATCATAATCCAAGAGGTTTAACACCATATAAAACCAATGAGATTTGTATATGGGTTAAGAACCATATAATTCCATACAAGGTGTCATTTATAATGGGTATTTGAGTTATAAGACCCGAAAATTTTATAACCATGAAACCAAATGTTTGATACATATGATGATCATATATCAACTTAGAGCTCATAACATAAGCAAACCTTAGCAACCATCATAACATGTGACTTGTCATATTGTAGATAGAGAAATCATGGTGTGTAATGCTTGCATGACTCAATGATTTTATACATGTGTAGTTCATTTGCAAGTATTTTTTAATGTTTTGAACAAGAATGCTTCTAGAAACCATCAAACTGCCATGATATTAAATATTTATTTGCATTCATGCATGTAAATCCATCAATATTAACCATATGCATGACCATAATAACCATGAACCAATGATTGAAGAGGTCAAAATTGAATTATATCATGTCAATGAAAAACTTTTAGAGGACCATTTTTTGCATTTTCTCTTTGGGCACCCACCTAATAGCTATATAACAGTTATAATCATAGGCTTCACAATAATTTGTAATATTTTTATATAGGTGATAAAAATTTGAGTCAACATAAAGAACCCGAGGTTTTCCTCCCTTCCCATGGATGTGAGTGTCAGATTGATTTTTAGACACATACATGGCATCCTCTAGGAATTTAATAAATTATTCTCGTGGCATGTTAAGCGGAATCTAAATTCTCTCCCTGATAAGTTGGCTAATAATGAATTCAAAGGAGAAGTTGGCTCTCTTGATATCGATGGAAGGATTAGGTTCATCCTTGCCCTTTAGCCCCTTTTGCATGGAATGGGCACATGACCATGGTCTCTAGTATTAGAGGATTTCCTTTATTTTCTTGGTCCTCTCCTCTTTTGACATGTATCCCCCCTCTCACTTTGCTTCATGTCCTGTATTTTCTCCCCCATGGATCCCTCCTCCCTCTTATATTTTCTCCCCCCCCCCTTCCCTCGTCCCTCAACCTGACCTTTCNCCCCTCCCCTTTGTCTCTATGTTAGACCTCATGTAACTTATCACTAGGATGGGACCCTCCCCCCCAGCTTCCTTCTTCCCTGCATGTTGCAGTCATCATCTTGTACCTCCATCATTATTTTCCTCTTGTGTGTAAAATTTCCCTCTTTATTTCAAACAATGCCTTCATGGGGGTCATATGCTCCCACACTCTAGAAGAATCTCTACCACCTAATCTCTCGCGTGCCATTATCCTCAACCCCCCTTGGATCTAGTTCTCACGCTCTCAGACATCATTTCTCATAATGGGAAGGGACATACAGGTTTCAATTCCAAATTGGCAGGCACAAAGGACAATACTCCCTCCTAAATCAAGCAACAAGCGACTTTATAACCAAATTTAGCTCAAGCATTTGGTATCGTCTCCAACAAATCTTCGTTGAGTGGTAGAAAATTTTGGGCAACAAAATCAACATGGAAAGCAGGCGAAGTGGCCTCTCTTTTGATAGCTGCATAATATGTGAAGAGATCCCTGAAAGAGGAAGTGATTTATTTTACCGAGTTACTTAATTGTCTGGTGTTGGATCCATAGAATGTGCCTATAGTATGTGCCTATCACATCCTCTAGTTGGTACATTCATCTGTCTCTCCCTTCTTCGACCTCGTCCTAATAGACACTTTTGAGTTCATGGCAATACACGAACACGAATGCTAGAGGGTCCTCTCTAATGCTCATCTACTCCTTTAGTATAGGACTTCTACTCCCTTCTTTTATCGGACCATGTATTCCCCTTCAGGCTTTTAGTATACCTATAGGTTTTGGAGAAGAATGATAGATATCTAAAATGACTCGTTAATATTGTTAGTACGTGTTGTTGGGAAAAACACCCTACGGACTAGCAAATTAGGGTCAGACTTTGCATGCAGATTTGATCGAATAGAAACTACTTTTTTACCTACATCCCAAGATTTAAATCCCTTTTTCTCGGTAAATGCATGGAAAAGGACCACCTACCTTATTACCGATGTTCGATGTCGATCCTCCATTGTGCTTGACTACTTGCTCACAATGCTCCTTCCAAAGATGACCTGCACTCAAGACAAACAACAACTATGCATGCATGCTACTTCTATACTCAAGGGTTAGAAATCAAACATAAACTAATCAAACCATAGACAATTCATGAATTGGGACAGGAAAATCATTCTCTTTATTATTTAAAATAAGTCAACTTACAAAAGCTGAGACCAGCTACCGCTCCTTGAACCTGATCTTGGGCTCCTCTTCTTATGTCCTTCAACTGCTTTGCGTTAAATCTCCTTTGGCATGAGGAAGGGCTAAAGGGTTGGGACAATGGAATACGTAAATGGGCAGAGTTTCTTCGCTATATTTTTTCCTCCTCCAAATGGTACCCCTACCCCTTATTTTATAGGCTAGAAGGAGCTAGGGTTTTGGATGAACCCTCGGCCATGCATGGTCGGGAGTTTCAGTTAACTGACCCATAGCTTTTTGTTTCGTCAGCAACTTTCCTTTTTTCGTGCTTTTGTAGGTACACACGGGTTGTTGTGAGTCAGCTAGCGTGTACACGCGTGCAGTAATGGGTTAGGGTGCGTGGGCCTTGACACAAGAGGATTTTCAAAGAGTTGTTCAGCAGAGTTTTGGCAAAGAAGGGATATGAGTTGGCCTGATTCCAGGTAAGTATGTGTGGTGCAATTTAGGGTTATAACAGATGCCCCCTAATGTGTGAGGTCAGAAGATCATCTAATGGCTGAAATACATTACCAATTTTTACTGATGTGCCGAATGATTGAGCCCAAAGATCAAGAACCAGGAAGTGTCATCTGCAAAATAACAAATGTCTCACTGAGGCGGGCATACCCATGCTTGGGATAAAATAGAACCATGGCTACCAATCAAATACATTGTAGATCCATGTCAAATAACTATAAAGAGTAGCTGTGAATAATACATAGCGGAGCTACATCTCGAAATCAGAAAGATATACATATAGAGTATCCTTCTTCCAGAAGCTGATTCGGCCTGATGGTTGGACTTCAGAGCTCGATCAACAACTTCAAAATCTTCCAAAATTCGGGTAGGAGTGTAATATGAGTGTACGACTGCACTACCCAGAGGTCTTCGACGGCTCGTTGGTCATAGACTTGATAATATTGATGATTGGATTGAAGGCTTCAGTGATTTCGAACAAGGACTTGATTGGACGTTCAGGATGGTCGGGTATGCGGACAAGAGACATATTGCAGAGGGGCCGACTCAGGCTTAGTGACAAACTTCCCTTGGACAATAGCACGACAAGTGATGAGACTCGAGCAGCATATATATTAATCATAAGTCTACGAAGCAGGAGACAACGCAAACTCTCCATATGTTTGGAAGAATAACCAAACGGTGGAGGACACAACTCTATATAGCGAGAAAAGCTTCCTAAATTCATACTACATCCCATAGTCTGATGAACAAATGGACAGATGTGATTTATCCAAGGGCAACTCATTATGATGCCAATAAAGAAAATACCTTTCCCTTCCTCTTTTTGGTGTATATTTTATTTTTTTGTTCTTTTCTATAATTTTGGAAAAAGAATAAAGGAATATTACGTTACAATGGAGGAATGAGTATTGCAAACATACAAGCTCAAGGCACAAGGACAAGACTAATGTTCTGGTAAAATGATACTTGGGGAAAATCCTCTGGCGGCCAAAGGTGTTAAGACGTAGAAGCAAACTGTCACAAGGTTGGTGGATAAGGTATGCAAATGCGGTTGATAGAACACACAATAGTAACGTCCTTCGATGTAAGTTTAACGAGCCCAGAGAAGGTAAGCTCGGTGGTTTTTCATATTTAGAGAGTCTGAAAAAGCATAAAAGGAGACTTCGTTGGGGTACCTTTTTCGAAAATAGTCTAGTCGGTTCGAAAAAGGGGTAAACTAGCACCGATTAGACGTCAATTCAAAACCATTTTAACGAGTGTGACAAGGACAAGATCACTCGGCCATTTTTTCACTTTTAAGGAGTCTGAAAAAAGCTTAACTATGGACTCTGTCAGGAATATTCTTCTGGACCAATTTAACGAGTTTTAAAAAATAAGGTCACTCGACGATCTTTTCAATTTTAGGGAGTCTGAAAAGAGCTTAACTATGGACTCCGTGGGGGTTTCTTTTTTGTAAGTCCCTCAGGCCCGAAAAAGGGATAAAATCATACCTGAGAGTACTCTTCTAAAGAACAGAAGTTCTATAGAGTATACCTTTGTTCGTACAGTTGACCGTCTGGACCGAAAAAGGGGTAAACTACCGCCAGACAGATGTGACTTCAAATTTCAGTTTAACGAGCGTGAAAGGCCACAAGATTGCTCGACAATCTTTTCATTTTTAGAGGGTCTGAAAAGGGCTTAAAAGAAGATCCATTTAACGAACGTTCTTCTGGACCAATTTAACGAGTGTGAAGAAACAAGGTCACTCAACAATCTTTTCATCTTTAAGGAGTCTGAAAAGGGCTTAAAGAAGACTCCATAATGGTTACTTTTCTTAGTTAATCTGGACGAGATCGAAAAGCATAAATGAAGTCTTGTCGGATGTTGCTTTCGGATCTCAAAGTGAGCTTGAAAAACAACAAAGTTAGCTCATGATAGACTCTTTGTGGGTCGATGCTTGGCATCTCCTCGCGGGAGTTGTATTCTCCGACGAAAACATTGTCTATGACATCATGGGTTCTGGAGATATTGCTAGGTATCATTTCAACAATGGTTGCCATATTACCCTCAGCATAGATCTTGTGTGTAGCTAAGGGATTAGTATGACAATACCTATCTCCAGTCATAGTCACGGTGAATTCTCCTGCTTTGATTCGTCTTAACTTTGGGAGGAAATATGATCTGTGAAGAAGATCATCCCTAGGTTTGTCTGGACTAGTCATTGCTTCGATTACTGCTTCATTAGAAGGAAAGACTAAGTCTAACGAATTGACGTTAGCGAGAGAACCCTGAGCCCAAATAGGCTCTAGAAGTGGATCTAACTCTTGTGCAGGAGTCGGATCAGGGTTAGTTGAAGCTTGTTGGACTAAAAAGCATGCTACCTCAGTGGCAAACAAGGGAATGGACATGCCTGGGTGCCCTATCTCATCCATCGTGGCTGATGGGGAAGGAAGAATCCAAGGATCCTCACAGTAAGTCATGCGGAATGACGAAACTTAAAAAATCTCAACCTTATGGTGATTAGATATAAATTTGATATCGTCGTGAGGAGGTGGGTAATCAAAGGTACCCATCAAGGATGGGCACAAACCAACTCCTACGTTAATGACACCAGGTTCAGGATTATCAATCATCGAGACCGTGGATGCCCCAAAAGCTGGTTCAAGTCTAGAGAAAGACAGTTGATCTATGGTCACTATCTGACCCTCGTGTGGAAACAACAAGACTCGAAAAACTGTAGCAACCACAGCTTGCATAGCATAAGTCCAACTCCGTCCTAACAAGAGGTTATAGTTGAGGGGAGCATCGACTACTTCTAATTTGACACACATGGTTTTCCCTCCTAACTGCACAGGGAAAGAAGGAACGATGCCATGTGGTCATAATGAACGATCGTCGAAAGCAGTGAGGAGAGTAGGTGATGGAGACAAAACGGGCTGGCGAATGGCCTTCTAGCATGCTAATGACATAACGCATGTAGAGGCGCCCTCGTCGACCACCGTGCGGAAGATATTCCGAGTAAAAGTTTTCGTGGGATGAGCCACTACTATCTGAAATGCTACGTGGTAAGACAGACAAGGTTTTAAGTCGGTTGTATCTAACATGATGGTGCTCGGATTACAAGTCTCAGTAGAGCCCAAAGAAGTTAACAAGACTTTCCTCTGAGCAAGTCAGCTTTGGAGGACCTCCAAAGAAGACATCACACAAGGGGTTTGTGATAAATCCTCCACCACAAAGTAATTCTGGGCAGCCCTTGCGTTTGGGTTGTGAGAAGATTTTTTAAATGCACCCTTTCAAATGTGTTTCATTGTTTCTCCCAACGTCTTCTCAATCTGTAGAGGAAGAGACGGGATTTTGGCTTCTTTGCCCTTCTCGGAAGTGCTTGGTTGACTATAGGCATGTGCTCTAGTTGATAGAAAAGAATCACCTTTCCCCATATATACGTTCGCGGATGAGGGATTGTTTGGAGGCAGGCAAGTTTCTTGGCTGCCCCCTTCTGTGCTTGTAGAGGCTTGAGTGAGATTTTTCCCATGTTGAAAGGGATTAGTCAACACTGCTTGTTGTTGTTGTGTGATGAAATTTTGGGCCTCTACAAGTTGAGGACAAAGATGGGTCGGGTGGTCTTCCGCGCACAAGTTGCATGGATACCTCGCCTTCCATTTTTTCGTGTTGTCCCCGCCAGCATTATCAGTGGGTTTTTTATCCCCCTTACCCTTCTTTCGTTGTTTTTTCTTCCCTTCAGGCTGTTGGGTGGCCTTTGGGTTAGTCGACTGCACAGAGTGTACTTTCAACGTTTGGGTAGGGTGAGCAGCCAAAGCAGTAGTTTGGCTGGCCGCTGTGTGTTGTATGGATAACTGTTGCAACTGTTTTGTCAATTGCACAGCGGGCTTGGTTTGTGCTGAACCAACAATACCATCAGCATGTGGTCCAACTCTCTGTCTATTTTTATCCAGTATCAAACGTGGCGCATCTGGAAAAATGTTGTATAATAGACCAGACTGAGAATAGATGAGCTCAAATTGTTGAGCCCTCATGATGGAATCTTCCTCGGAGAAAACTTCATATGTCGCGATGTCTTTGGATAACTGTGGGACCAAAGACTTAAGGAACCACTCAAGCAGGAATGATGGTGGGAATGGTACTTTGATTAAACTCTTCTAGCATCTCCACTCTCGGATATGATCAGAGATATGGTTCGTTGTTGTCTGTTCGAAATTGGCGAGCATCTCTGTGCCAGCGTCGTATCTCACAGGTAACTGGAAATGGTTAAGGAAGGCCATCGTCAGTTCTCCAAAAGAAGAGTATCTTGAGTGATTGAGCTCGATGTACCATTTCATGGCACTCCCAATAAGAGTACGTTGAAACAATCACAACTGTACGGAGTCATCTTTCAATGAGTTAGATGAGCACCAAAGATGAAAGGTAGTCACATGATCACCTGGATATTCATTAGGCTTGGCCTCGAACTTTGGAATGTCTGAAGGCAACTTCGTCAGCATAGGAGGCCAACGTGGATTGTGACAAATAGGATCATTTAACAACCTTGTCAAATCTGGCAAGTGTAACATCGCCAGGAATGGTAGTTTGGGTTGTTGCTGATAACCTGGGAAAAAGGGTCCTGGAGTTTGACTGGCACCAGGTTGCCAGGAAAATTTTGGTTGTTGGCCCGGAATCTGATAGAAACCATGGCCCTGACCAACGTAAGGATTTTGCATATGTGGAGACATCATCGGCTGATTTCCCATAAAGGACATAGAGTGTTGGGCATGCATTGTATTCGAAGGACTTTGGGAAGGATTACCCCATGTCGGTCCTACGGAGAGAGGCATAGTAGTCTGTCTAGGGTTCCATTGACTGTGGAAAGAATTACCCTAGAATGGAATTCCAGAGGAGGGAACGGATCCTTGTCTTGAGTTCCAAGGTCCTGCTATGTGTGCCCCCTGTGCAGGAATAGTACCCTGTGTAGGAGTAGATTGTCTAAAAATGGGGTTGCCCCCAGTCGGAGAAGCGGCTGATGAGAATGTGTTGTTACCAAACGTCACATTCCAAGAAAACGGTGTCGAACCTACCGGCAGACTGTGTGAAGGTGTTCCTTGACTCCCTGCTCCAAATAAACTAGTGTGTATAGGTTGCCCGGCGGACTGCTAATGCAGACCACCAAGCGAAGGGGACGAAGGAGGGATATGACCTCCTACATAAGGAAAAGCATTAAAAGGGACATGAGTGCCCCCAAGGTGACCTTACAGAGGAGTGCTAGAGCTCCCTGCCCCCAGACCCAAAGTCTGTAAAGTGGAGTAGATTAGTACAGGACTTGTACCCGAACTAGGCATATCGTATGAGAACGGAGGGCCTGTCACACTAGGTGTGAAGGGGGTTGTGGCCGCCGCCATAGACGGGTTCAGTCCACTGTGCGATGTAGTTGCGACCGAGACCATGGTGGCTCGAACCAATGACAGTAGGTTAGGAGATGACTCTCCTGTGGTGGCAACTGTGGTGGGAATTGAAGAATTCCCAGAAGAAGTAGCAGCACTTGTTTCCATTGTTGTGTGAGGCACTGTTTGGCGTTCATGAAATTGGAATGGTACAATAAATGGTGCCAAGATATCAGTGGTTGGGGTTTCAACCGAGCCAAGAGTGGTTGCTTCAAGGTCCAAAACAGTTGATTCCTCCAGGAGTTGTTTGGGCACAAAGTTTTGCAACATGATCACTTCAAAAGAGCCTTGTTGGTCTAGCTTCCACCTTAATGGTGGCGGGGGTGGCTCTAGTGTAACCGAAAGCAGGCCAAGAAGCCTTCGTGACCGACGGATCTCGGGATCCTCCACTGTGTGAGAAGATCCAAGACACACTAAGGTATTCTAAACGTTCAAAAGTAACACACATTAAAAAGAAGCCCCTATGAGATAAGACAAGCAATCACTAAACTATTTGGAAGAACAGTTACAACAACCAACACTAGAGCAACTTACTGGTGCAAGTGCAACTCGAACACGGAAGCACCCTCCGGGTATACTCTGCAAAGCGTGGCCCAATGTCTGTCCTAGGTACCACGGTATACCCCCGCATTCACCTGTGTATGTCCCTAAGAAAATTGGCAACTAGGTTGCCAGCACGCGAATAGTCACCAGGCGGGTATAGTCGAAAGTCGGGTAGACCACAATGAGCAGGGTATTGAGCCCGAAACCTGTCAAGGGTATCGAGAGAAAATGGTCTGGAAGACAACTGAGGACTTCGAATAGATTTGAGACCCATGAAGCCCTGTGGCAAATGCAAACGATGAAATCCCAAAACAAGCCCTCTATATGTGTTCTCCACTACGATTGGTTCGGCTTTGGAGGGGTTATCTCCGCTACCTTTCTGCACGCAACCTCGTGTTTATCCCCTGTGTTAGAGGGGTGTCCCAGATAACTTCCACGAAACTAGACTTAGACACTCCCTATCTCAGACTCTAATGTTTGGTTTTGAATGGCCTTGAAGAGTTTCCTCTCCAACCTAATCCAAGGCCCTAGTCCTGAACTAGTTTGTGAACCCTACAAACATAAAAGTCTAGTAGATTTTAAAATTAGCGTTTCTTTTACAGTCTAGTATGAGGGTGAAACTGATGATGTGTAAAAGACAAAAGAAAAAAATGAATGAAAAATCTGGAAAAAAAAGACTTTTACGAAATGTAAAATTTCAACAACTTTTCACAAAGAAAGATTTTTTAATTTTTCTAAGATTTTGGACAGCAAACTCAAAGGAATTTTGCTCGACTATGAGCTAATTATGATCTAAGTGAACTGCAAAAACTTACGAAATAAAAGACTTTTCCCTAGCTAATGATGTAAAAACACACTCTTCAATCAAAGAAGAAAATGAAAAGAGATTTTTATTTATTTATTTAAGTGCTAGTAAAGCAAGAAAGGGAAAATACCGACAAGCAAAAAACCAAGAAAAACAATTCTGGCTTAAAGCGCAGATCGAAAAGAATCACACTAAGGCAATTGAAAAAAAAATGACTCTCACGCTTGTCTAAAAACCATAAAACAATTTTTTATTTTTATTTTTTCTGTCAACTTTTAACTGAGAAAAAGCAGGCTAAGGATAAGATGAAGCCTAAGCTACTGACTGTTCAAACATAGATCCAAACACCTGAGAGGATACTTCTTATCAAAGGAGGGGATGACTGCCCCACCCTGAACAAAAAGTAGCCAGTACAAGCACACGACTGTCACTCAAACAACACGCATACAAACGCATGCTGAATAGAGACAGAGAGTGTGTACACGTGGGCTGACCTTGTACAGGCCACGTGTATATCTAAATTCTAAGGAAAAATAAGAAAATAGGCAGTCCAGACCAGGAAGAGGCCTCGGGTATTGATAACCAGGATCCCTTGAAGGCTTGGATACTCTTTCTAAAGAGGAAAAACAAATAATGCAAGGAAAAATAATAAGGCAAACAAAAGCAATCTAAGATAGGATTGTTAACAAACAAGACTCAGACAGGATTCCAGAAAACCCCTTGAGAATGTGTGATTCTGACAGGGAAGAGGAGGACTGCCTCTAAGGTTCTCTGAACTCCTACACGCTACTGTTATCTCTATAGCTAGCGTTCACACGTGGGTTGTCAGAGGATAGGGCACAGGTACACGTTTTCAGTGCTTCTGCAGGCCGCATGTACCTCTGTGTGTCCCAAAAAATACAGTCAAGCAAAAGTCAGGGAAAGCTGGTATGGAAAACCAGACTCCCTACTAGCTCAGACCTTACAGAAAAAGAAAAGACAGGCAAAGAAAAAACAGAAAACTTAGTCTTTAAACTACCCAAAAACTTAAATAAATCCAGGAACTCTAAAGAGTATTCTCCCCAGTACGGTCGCCAATTCTGTTGTTGGGAAAACACCCTACAGACTAGCAAATTAGGGTCATACTTTGCATGCAAATTTGACCGAATAGAAACTATTTTTTTACCTACATCCCAAGATTTAAATCCCTTTTTCTCGGTAAATGCATGGAAAAGGACCACCTACCTTATTACCAGCGTTCGATGTCGATCCTCCGTTGTGCTTGACTACTTGCTCGCAATGCTCCTTCCAAAGATGACCTGCACTCAATACAAACAACAACTATGCATGCATGCTACTTATATACTCAAGGGTTAGAAATCAAACGTAAACTAATCAAACCATAGACAATTCATGAATTGGGACGGGAAAAGCATTCTCTTTATTATTTAAAATAAGTCAACTTACAAAAGCTGATACCAGCCACCACTCCTTGAACCTGATCTTGGGCTCCTCTTCTTATGTCCTTCAACTGCTTTGCGTTAAATCTCCTTTGGCATGAGGAAATGCTAAAGGGTTGGGACAATGGAATACGTAAATGGGAAGAGTTTCTTCGCTATATTTTTTCCTCCTCCAAATGGTACCCCTACCCCTTCTTTTATAGGCTAGAAGGAGCTAGGGTTTTGGACGAACCCTCGGCCATGCATGGCCGGGAGTTTCAGTTAACTGACCCATAGCTTTTTGTTCTATCGGCAACTTTCCTTTTTTCGTGCTTTTGTAGGTACACGCGGGTTGTTGTGAGTCGGCCAGCGTGTACAGGCGTGTAGTAATGAGTTAGGGCACGTGGGCCTTGACACAAGAGAATTTTCAAAGAGTTGTTCAGCAGAGTTTTGGCAAAGAAGGGATATGAGTTGGCCTGATGCCAAGTAAGCATGTGTGGTGCAATTTAGGGTTATAACAGTACGTATTTCTCCTCTTTACTTTCGGTGATTGATTGTGGAAGAAGGAAGTGTTTCTATCACCTGACCGCAGCCAAAGGCTTCGAGACTTCAATTTCCATTTTTCTTCTTCTCTTATATTGACTTGATGCAATTCTTTATAAAGTTTTAGCTCTTGCATTTGGAGAGATCGAGTATAATCCTCTTCCTCTATCCTCTTTTGGATTTCAACTAGCCCGTTCTTGAGCTTTAGCTTCCTATTTTTGGGCTCTTCATATTGGATTTTTCCCCAACTTTTAAGGGTTTTTTTTACCTCTTTGAGCTTGGATTCAAGTATAAGAATAGGTTATCCTTCCACATTATCTAACCACACCCTTTTTATTAGATCCATAGATTCGTCTTTGTGTAACCATAGGCGGTTGAAATACAAAGGTAGGGGACCATAATTCTTTGCTTCTTCTAGAGCTAAGATTATAGGTTTGTTATTATAAGCACTGGATGGCAGAACATTTGAGTTGATGTCTAAATTATTTTCCATAAAGATGTTGTGTATGAGAAATTTGTCCAACCTAGCAACTATGTGATATTTACCTAATCTTTTTTAAGACCACGTGTACTTTCCTTTGAGAGGCTTGACATCTAAAAGATCTCATTTTGAGATGAGATCTTCCAATATTTCTCTTAGAGGGTCATGAATAGGGCTTCCCCCTCTCTTCTCTTCCTGCAACAAAACAATGTTGAATTCTCCTACTACAATAGTGTTCCTCAAGTCTAATGGAGATCCAATTAGCTTAAGCTCATTCCAGCAGGCTAGTCTTTCCCCTTGAAGGACCAGAGTATAGACATTGAAAATTTTGTAAGTATTGTTTGTGATTTTTCATTTAAGATCCACTAGGATCAAGTGCTGGGATTTTCCCACTAGATCCACTTCTATATCCTAAGGGTTCCAAAAATATTCCAAGACCTCTAAAGGATCCCCTAGAGCTTACTGTTATTCATGTACTATTGGACAAGAATTGTTTATTTAAACTCAGAATCTTAGTATTTTAAAGTTTGGTCTCCTAAATTAAGAGGACTTTGGGATTTTCATCTCTGATTAGGTCCTTCATTGCTTCTACTTTGAATTTTCTTCCAATTCCTCTACAATTCCAAGAGACTATCTTCATTATTTACCTTGTGAGGGTTTCCCAATAAAGGTTGATTGTGCCTATCTTCTTGTTATTACTCTAGAAGGGTGGTTTTTCCTTAGATCGATTTCTTTCTCATACTCTGAGGAATCTTAATCAGGTGTCGGATATTGAAATTCCTAAGAATATACTGGCATGATCGAGGAGGAAGGGAATGTCGAGGCAGCTCTTGGAGGGAAATTATATCCTAGAGGTTTTATCGAAGGAGAAACCACTTCAAGGAAGGATGGAAAGTGTTTTGTTATAACCTCAAAGGAGTTAGGAGAAATAAGGAAAGGGTTAGAATCCAGAGCTTGGGGAGTCAAACAAGGGGAGGATAGGGTTAGAGGGAGGAGAAAGGGGAGGGTCTACTACATAAACTGATTCGATAAGGGGAACACAAGTACTAGGAACATCATGAGCAGAGGCAGTGAGCAAAGAAGAAGGCTTCTGGGAAGTGGAAGGAGGGGCTCTCCCACCAGGAATTTTCCTCTTTATCATTTTCCACTGGTCCTCAGGAGCTTGGTTAGTAGGAGCCTAAGGAGCTGGATTTTTACAATCTTTTACAAAGTCCCCATATTCATGGCATGCTTTGCATTTGAAAGGAATTTGTTCATAATCCAACTTTTAAATTTGTTGCGAGTTATCCAGTTTTAACATAATTGCTTATGGGAGGCCCTTATCTAAATCCACTTCAACACAGATTCGAGCACATGCAAACATATTTCCCTTGGGTTCTGTTGAGTCTATATATTTCCATAAAGAATTCCCAATATTTATTAGAGAATCAGGGTTCCAACAATGAAAAGGAAGATGAGAAAGTCTTACCCAGACTGGAACTACTGAGGGCACATCGAGCTCGGGGTTGAAGTCTGGAGTACATTTGTTGAGATACATGCCTTGATTGCTGAAGAAATATGGGTATCCTCTAAAAATCAAGTCACATTCTTCCTTTGTTTCAAACAAGAAGGTGTAAAATCCATGTCCATAAAAATAATGGGTCATTCCTCCTTTAATTAAAACATGTCAGTTCTTTTGAACACATATCTCCATAGCCTATGGGGACATCCAAAGGCCAATGAAATGACCTATGAGTCCCCTTTCAAATAGAGCTAACGCGTTCGAACGGGCCAACGTAGCAAGAAGAACAACTTCAAGGATATTCTCAAGGCATTTCACAAACTTCGACGGTTGGGGTTTGGCGACCGAAGGGCCAAGGCCAGAAACCAAAGATCTGAAGATTAGTTCGTTAGGGGCCGAAGGGGGATGCTAGGAAGAGGGAGAGGAAGGAATGAATGTAGGCTAGGGATTCAACTTAGAGTTTCCTTTTTTTATCTGTAATATCATAATTTACCTTTCCGTAATTCTAATTTGAATTTGTTGTTGCAACAATTTTGTCTTTCAGATCTGTCTTGTACATGATAATGGCTATAATAAGCACTTCATGAGATCTCCTATTGAGTGCACCTTATTATTATTTTTAATTGAGCGGATTATCAATAATTTACCCACTATTTTAAACTATGTAATACTTTAATCCCAACATGTATTGAATAATGTCCACATCCATGCATGTGCTTCATTATAGTTTCTTCAACTTACAAAAGTCGCAACCAAACAACTCAACTAAGTATTATTGTAGCGCAAGTAACTAGGGTGGTCCTCCAGTGTGAAAAGGCGACCAATACCCAACCTCATGTCTTTAATTATACACTCTACCACAGATATATCAATTATCCAGAACCTTAAATCGTGTCTATTGTATGAATAGCATATGTGATAGACTTGTTACACACACACAGAGTGATTGTTATATATATATATATATATATATATATATATATATATATATATATATATATATATATATATATATATATATATATATATNTTATATATATATATATATATATATATATATATATATATATATATATATATATATATATATATATATATATATATATATCGAACCGACATAAAATTTTGTTCTTTTATTATTTTATTATTATTATTTTAATGCATTATTTTACATGAACATCTCCCCCATAATGGGTTGTAGAGCGCCTCTCGGCGCAATTACAAACATTTTTATTAAATTTATTCAAAATATCACTTTAAAACAAAGACTAAACTACACGTAAATCTTAGTTCAAAAATTATTTAAATAAAAGAACTTATTAATAACTTTTAATGCATGTCTTTGACTTTGAGTTGAAACTTAACCATATCATTGATTTTTATTTTATTTCCATATTACTAGAGTAGTACTATTTATTTATTTTCCAATAAAAAACAAAACAACATTCAAATATACAAAGATGTTCAGAGTTTATATATATAAAGTTTAATTTTGAAAAGATGTCAAAATTTTATATATGTCTTTTGTTTCTCATTTTATAGTTGTTCATCTTTCTGGATATTAAAGTTTCATTATTATGTTAAATATATTCATATAATTATTAGTACAAGTTAAAATTAGTAATTTTGATATTATAGTTGTTCCAAAAATATAAAGTTTTAACTTTGCAGATTTTAATACACTCTGAAATTGGTAGTTATTAATTCCAAAAATAGAATTCAATGTATAACATAGTAAAGACTAATATACTAATAGACAATAGAGTTGTCATAGCTTGACCTCTAATTCGATTGAAATAAAATTTAAAATGTATTTTATTTAGATACAAAAAAAAATTCGAGATGAAAAAATCTTTATATTTCATAGAGGAAATATACATATTGCAATCCCATAGGAACTTCAAAATAATTATTCTTGTCTGTATACTACTCATCTAGGCCCAAAGGCCTTCTCCTTATCCTTTATCCTTAACCAAAAAAAAGAGGTTGATCAAAACTTAAACAAAAAATATAAATTGTTCATTTTCCTCCCAGAAAAAACACTTTCACTACTCTGAAGATCATATCACTGCATCATAGGAAAACCAAAATTATTGAATGAAATGATCTTCAAAAAATTCTCGCGAGCTGAAAATTCCCTCGGTAAGCGACAAGGCTTATTTTGATAGGTCATCCGCCTTTTTGTTGAGTTCTTGGTAAATATGAGTGAATGAAGTCCACTCAAAATCCTAGATGAAATCTTTAATCTAGCTTAACAAGGACTGGAGACAGATGTTTTTCACTTGGAAATTATTCTTTGCCTATTCAATTATTACTTTAGAATCCCCCATGATTTGAAGCGTGGAGAAACCACATTGTTTATCATGTTGTAAAAAAATCATCAAAGATGTGAACTTTGCTTTCATAATAGACCCATTTCCGGGGGCATATCTTAAATGGAAATAATGAGAGGAATTCAATTATAAAACTACCCCCACACCACACCAAGGTATGTGGCCCTAGCTTTCCCCAGGGGATCTCAAAATATAGAGCAGGCATGGAGGGGATGCGAGGATTAATCATCTTGGGCTTGCATTCAAATTCCCTTGAAACTTTAACAATCATATCTGACACAAATTACACCAAAATGAGGTTATCCAGAAAGATACATGGATTATGTGTCGACCATATGAAATAAATAAATAAACAACTAAAATCCTCTAAACATATTATAGTTTTGTCCGAGATCCAATTTTTCACTCATTCCTCCACACTGGGAGACGACCATTCATTTTTTGGTGTTAGCATTTGTACTATCGAGTCTCAAACCTGGGAATCAAAACATAAAGAAATGAACAAATGTAAGATGAATTCGAAGACCTTTTTGCATAAGGCGCATCTATTAGGACCTTGCCATCCTCTTCTAACCCTATTGTCCCACATCAATAATTTATTTCTTAGTGCAAGCCACAACAATTTTTTTTCTTTAAGAGGGGTGTGGAACTTCCAAAATCTATCCCACCACTATAACTTGTTTCCAACAAAAACCACCTTAGCTTGAGCTTTGTAACCGAGTTTTGTTGTAAAAGTTCTAGAAGATGGGTTTTTAGACCAACACAACACATCTTCCTTGTCCTCCTGCAATCCAACATAGTTGGAGCATAATTTTCCAACGTAATTTCTCCATTCTGCTGCGAGGGAGCCTTCCACTCTTAAGTCTAGATTACATTTCCACCTTGATCGGCCTATGTGGTATTGGGTTGGATTTTTCATGTCTCGTAGGGAAAAACATCCTTTCCTATGCATATGTTCTAGGAGAATATTTGAAAGCCTGAAATTATTGTCCTCTACTATCTAGGGATATTTTTCCACTCTTACTTATTTTCTATTACCAATATGCCAAACAATCCACTTTCCAATAAGATCGAAAGAGTTCATCAAATATTTCCATATTATATAACAGTTCTTTGCATTCTTTCAAGGAGACTTAAACCATTCCTCTACAGAAAGGCCCCCAAGATATTTCGAAGTCATCACTGTCGCCCACAACAATATGATATACGTAAGGTGCCATCATTTTTTTGTTGCTAAGGATTGGCTAAAAGGTAGATATTTTTTATGCCCCAACCCCCTAAGCTCTTAGGTTGAGCGATTTTTAACCATATAACCAAGGGAATACCATCTATTTTTCTACTACCTATCCATAGAAAATGAAAACAATCTTTGCAAATTTGAGTGAGAATCCCTCTGGGGACTTTCGCTATAAAGATCCAATAAATCAAAATACTTTACAATACAACTTTCAAAAGAACCAGGTGACCTCCTCTTGATAACCATTTTTTTACCCAAAAATAATTATGAGCTTCTATTTTGTTAAAGAGCCACATCAAATCTTCAAATGAGTATGTATTGGGATTTAAAACAAAGCCAATATATTTCATTCCTTCGTCGATATATTTGAGGGGGAAGGGGAGAACCTCATTAAGTTGATCCTACAAATCCACTCTGAGAAAATGGAATGATGAAACAAATTTTATTATATTCACGTCCATGTCAGTGGTTGAACAATAAATATCTAGAATATTTTTAAGAGACACAAATTCAATGCATGTTCTTGCACCAAATAACAAAACAACATCAACAAACAAAAGATGGGAAATGACCTTAGAAGGAGAAATTTTTACTCCCTACAACTCTTCCTTCACCCTGGCTACAAGAAGATCATCAACCACAAGAAGAAAGAGAAAAGCAAACATAGGACATCCCTATCGCAGTCCTCTGGAAGAGGAGAATGGTTTCAAAGGAGAATCGTTGATCAGGACAACGAAAGAGGTAGTGCTTACAAAATCCATGATCCAGTTTACCACAAAGAGGCACATACCTATCTGAAACAAAACCAACCACAGATAAACCCAATTAACCTTATCGTATGTTTTCGATAAGTCTAAACAAAGTTACCAACTTAATGAGAACTGCGACCTCAAAACAAGAACTCTAGCCCTTAAAACTCATATTTTTGCATTAAAAAACATGAAAATCAACCCCCAAATCAAAAATTGGTGCTACCGGTAGCACCATTTTTTGTAACCGGGTCAAAATTACAATGTTTTTCAAGCTAACAAAATTAACAAAATGGTGAAAAACAATGAAAAACTAAAAAGAAATGAAAAAAATTAAAATTTCCTTGGAAAACAATA
>ML781100.1:575456-659723 GCA_009831015.1 Picea engelmannii | reverse complement strand
CATAGATTTAGCACATATGAGCCTACGATTGGGTGGAAAAGTGCTCACCCTTAGGCAGTTTCCCAACCAACAATGTTATGAATAGATAAGTGTATATGCTTGTTCAAATTGTAAGAATTCCTATGTTTGTGTAATCTATGGAACTATATGTTTCATGTGCATGTGTATGCTTGGTTGGTTTGGCCAACATAATATACATATTACTTAGACCTTACATGTTCAAATGTTTAAATGAAATAAGCATGTCTTGCTTCATGAGCAATAGGAAATAAGGGTTGACTCAATAATTCACTGTAAGTTGGATAACTGCTTTTATTGCTTATCTTCTTTTGAATATATGTACAAAAAAACTATAATTCATGGCTTAAAATTCTAAGAATTCATGCAAGAATAAAGGGAAGCAAGATTACTAGTTAAAAGAGATGAAATGAATAAATAACCATGTGATTCTCTACATGCATTGATTTCCCTATTGTTTATTGTTTTCTGAATTTTGAAATGAACAGAAGGAATTTGTGCCTAGCACACCCTGAACATTTTGAAACCCACTTGTCAGGTATTTTCTAGAATTAAATACCATTGTCAACACATATGGCAGAGAACCAAATATTTGGGACCCTCCCTAGATTTTTGTGTAAGAGTGTAGTAGGTTGATTGAAGGAGATTTTTTACTGGGTGATTTGCACTCTTAGAAAGTGTTAAAATCCTTTGACCCCATTTTTCTATTTGGTTCATAACTGGGTTATGCCTCTCTTAGATAGGGAAATCCCCCTTGTTGATATTTCCTAAATTGCTTGAATGATAGACTCGTAGGCCTAAATTTGTAGAAGTTTCAGGACCCTTTCCCTGGAGTGTCACTTTACTTTAGATTCCTGAATGACTTTAGATCGAGAACCTATGAATCCTATGATGCGAGGTGAAATAGTTGAAGTGACTAAGTAAAAGGAGTCATAGGTTTTTCATGTTGGTTTTGCGCAAGAACCAGTTCAAACCTCCATCCAAAGTTGGGAGGATAGAGAATTGAATCTAGTATCCAACCCCTTTTTACTGAATTATAACATGAGAGATATTGGATCCCTGATATTCGGATGCATAGCATCGAGGATATCCAGAGATCCAACCACCCAACCTTTTATATAGCATTTCCCTTAGTGAAATCTCGAATACTCGGATGGTCATTATTCCACTAACGGAATTTTGTGTCTTAACTCACTTGTTATCAAGCATGAAAATTCATATTTGGAGGACTGAACATTTGACGCTTTGAATACTTGTCACCTAATGTTTTCCCTTGATCCCTGGATGCCCAAACGAGTAGGGTTCTGAGGAAAGGTTCTAACCTTACCCCTTTCCAAGGTTATGCACCAGAGTGAGTTTAGGGCATGTGTGGATGATTACAGTGATAACATGGTAGTTCAAGAGATGATTTGAATCCACAAAGGGTGACAAGTGTCATCCTTGGATTGGTGTGATTCAAGAGTGGGCCTTTTGATTGGGTGTAAAGCCTCTTTTTGGCATCCTTAATCCAATTCGTTGGATCGAGGGATCATTAGATATCTACAATTTGATCCCTGTCAAGATTAGGTATCTGGATATCCATATATCTGGAACTTTTCAAAATGCACATTTAAGGAAATACCAGATGTCAATGGGGTCAAGGTCCTGAGGAAGGGTTCTATGGGGAGGATCCCTTGTGCCTCATGGTGATGTGTCTTACCTCATATATCATTGGGACAAGTCATGCTTGGTCCACATTTCATGTAGGGTATCGTGCCATGTGTCTTGGATGACATCACAACTGGAAATCAAGAAAAGTTTGTAAAGTTATTTTCGAAAAATATTGGATCCTATATTCTCGGATATGGAAAGGTTCTAGTGCAAAGTTCCATCGAAGGCATGGAGGATGTGATGACGTTGTCCTCCATGAATCATGTCATGCAATGTCATCTTATCCATACGAAACAATCAGGTTAGCTTCCACATTGCAATCCCACATCAAACTAACATCCAAGAAAATTATGAGGTGACATGCCAAGTGGTATGCCACGTCAGGTCTTCATTTCATTAGTTCCAGCTCGATATATAGATCCACTGTTTGAGAAAAGGGGATTTATGATATTTTACGGATCTTGAATTTTGAATGCTTCAAGTTTCTATGTTAAGGATCCCTGGCAAGCTCCAGAGGGAGTCGTCACCCCGGATATCCATACCATCCAGTATCTAAGAGTTTTGTTAAGTGAAAATCCATGGGGGAACAAATACCTGCATCTCTAGATGAAAAACGGTTTCTCCTTAAGGTTCTAAGGGGAAAGGACATCTGAACATACAAACATCCAAACATCCAAAATAATTTTTTCCGAAGATTTATAAGGAAATCCATATTTCTGGATTTTTGGGTTAGTGTTGGTTCCACCTATGAGTTCCGCTCATGGGTTTGTGTAATATTCCTATCAACTATTTGTCGAGATATGCCACATAGGTATTTTGTGTCTTGACACGTCGGTGTATTAATTGTTCCATGTTGGATGGTATGAGTGACGAGGGTCTATGTGGGTGCCATGTGGATGTAAGGTGGATTTTTGGAAGGAAAATCCAAATAACTTTAAGAGGTTGTAACTTTCAATCCATAACTCATATTTGAGCTTAATTACAATCGTTGGAAACATCTTGATGAGAAAATTGAACTCATACAATCAGAATTGGTTTTAGAGGTACTATTTAGAAGGTAATTTAGAGAAAAGAAAAAATAATTTTGTACACCCCACTAGCCTAATGAGGATTAGGAGGTTGGGTGTGTTACAAATGTGTGTGTGTGTGTGTGTGTGTGTGTGTGTGTGACTTTGTTTTATATTATTCTAAGTATTCTAATTTAATCACCAAAGAAAAAACCAAGCAAGCTAAGCTTGAAGCATTACAAAGGAAAAGACAAAGATAACAAAGGATGCAATTTATAAAAGAAGAGATACTTAAATTACAAGAAGCACAAACCAAGAAGGAAGTAGAACATGAAGATATGGAATTCCAACACACACACACACACACACACATGTATGTATGAATTCAATTGGGTCTAGCCCGGGTGGTTGAGAGGAGGAGTGTTATCCTCTCCACAAAGTTTCAATTCCCATAAGTGACATGTGAAACTCTTAATGAGTATATTATTCTAATGGCTTTGAGCCTTGCTATTAACCTAACTTTGTTCCCTAAAGAATCTAGGGTTTACTTTGGGTACCATAAGGGAATTGCTTAAGAGTTTTACTCGATATATGTTACCTAGAAAAAAAGTGTGTACATACATACATACATATACATATGCATATGCATATATATCATCAATTATGTGTAGCTTGAGTGGTTGTTAGGTAAAGTTGTTACCCTCCCCACTAGGGTTCAAATCCCACTTTCTGACATGTTTTCTCTGAGAGATTTGATTGTTGATGATTTATATATGATCTATTCATGAGTTTTTGAACTGGCCTTGGCACCATCCTCTAAGTGAGGGGAAGTGCCCCAATGGTTTCCCTAAGATACACTACCTAGAAAAAAAACAAAAGAAAAATAAAATAAAATATATGCCATCTATGAATTTGGGAAATCATCCCTTGGGTTTCCTATGAGGTTTTCCCTTCACTTTATAAGACTCATCTATTGAAACTTCAGAAATGGTTATCCAGCAAATGTGAAAGGAAATTGAGGAATCCCTAGCCAAGCATTTGGCTTTGGCTAATAAGTTTCATATTTGAACTAAAATTATGGAAGCAACCCATATATGTTATTGTTACAGATAATGGTCATATTTAGAACTTAGAACTAGGATCTAAAAGTATAATAAAGTCTCTCTAATAAATTAAATTAATAATGAGGCATTTAATATAAATAATTAATGCATTGGTTATTAGTTAGGTATTTGGGAGTCACATAATGTACTCATATTCTCCTACTATGTAATGAAACATTACATCATCTAATGATAGATAAGATAAGATAAGATAATTTTATTAATGCCAAACAAATGACTACTATATTAAGTCAATGGGACTATTGGGTACATTGATGTCATTACATAATAGGAGCATCAAAATGGCTCCTAAAAAAATCAAGAAATAGAAATTAAAGTATCAAGCTAAGATAAGGACTAAAAAACCCTAGAATATGAAATCAAAACACCAATCTAGGAGGGAAACAATGACGATGGATCCAGGAATTGGAATACAAATAACAATGCAAGTGAGTCATGATCCACAAGATCCATCTCTCCTAACATCCAAGATCGAATGGAGAAAACTCAATATAGAAGAATGTCCAGAGGAAGCACTAGAGGAAAATCTTAACTACACAACGTGTTGTTTTCTAGAGGAGGACACTTTCCACTAGGGCCTAGATGATCTCATATATATTTTGATACAACATCAGGACTAGAAATTCTACTGAGGTTTATCGGGAGTAGGGATGGTCCCTCGAGTCTGCATTGATCTTGAGTTAAAGGGAATGCTACTATCAATGTGTTTCGTCGTGCCCCTAGCTAATGGGAGCACTATAAAGAAGGAAGTAATATGTTTTGTTGTCATTGATCTAGGAGGAGGCTCTAAATCATGGGACAAAATCCTAAGGGCTTCTTCCATGTACAAGGCTATCCATCTCTAGTCAAGGTACCTGAAGAAGCTAGAGGGGGTATGTGGCCCTCTGAAAATACAATGGAACCTCACTAAGATATTGAAGTATATGGGGAAGGGGAAGATAAAGTGATCCTTTTCCTTTCTCTCCCAAAGATGCCACAGTTAGTAATTCATATCTACTTGTCCAATTGGAATACAAAAATCATCTACCTAATGAATCCATACCATACCACCATCAAGTGCTCAATGTAGAAAGCCATATTTTGGTGTAGTCCACCCTGTGGATTGGTCCAAGCGACCTCCATGAACTGTCTATAAATTTCATTATGGATGATCCTCTTAAACGATTGCCTAATAGGTAAGAGATGTCCAAGAGCCTCTAGGGAGTATCTGAAAGGAGGAAGATGGTCAATCAAAATACCCACAAAACTCTAAGAGATATGAGACCCCAACAAACAAACACTGACCAAAGGGACTAACTAAGGAAATGGTCTCTAATGAACAGTAGGCCAAGTATAGATACATGTCTTGACTCCTACCCCTTCTCTAAGTAAAATAAAAAATGATTCCAATGCAAAAATGAGACTAGGTTGAGCAAAGTCTCAAGTTATAAAGGTCGAGCACCAAACTCTAAAGAATGATGGGTTGAGAAACTATATGTTTAAATCTAATTATGTGTCGGAGAAGAAGGATCTACACTTTCTCAATTGAATCCTATTCAGACTCTGAGTGAACAAGGTCACCGAACATCTAAACCATAAAGTATTGTGGGACTAACACAAGTATCCAAGAGAGAGATATTGAAAGGTATCTCCTAGAAATGGTGTCTAAAACATTGTCTCTCAAGAAGTGATTGGGATCTATAACCCTTATTGACTCGTGGTTAAAGGGCATGTTGCATATTGACCCCAAATAAGTGTAGGTGTTGGTGATCTCAATATCCTCCCCTCTAAATAAAAAGTGGTAATAAGAAAGAACCTTCTTTGACACATTTAAGATCATAACCTTGGTTTTACCCAAGTTGACCGTAAACTATTGAAGGTCACAAAACAATGCCACATCTAGTTTTGTCTACAGGACCTCTGGTGATGAGGCCAAAAGAACCATGTCATCAACAAAGTGCAAGATAGATATCAACACTCAATGAAAAAACATCCATCGTCATCCTGGATATGATCATGTAGAAAGGACTGAACCTCATCTATATATATCCCAAATAAGGTGGGGTACAAGGGGAATCCATGTTTAACCCCAATGGTGCTCCTAATAAACTCGGACACCCGTGAGTAGTACAGAGACAACCAAGAACCAACCCATATATGTGCATGATGGAAATTAGTAGAGTCTAGGAGATGTCAATGTCTCTAAGCCTTTGAAATAGGGCCTCACTGGAATGCTTGGAACAATCATCTTCTAAAGAGATTATTGAGATTGACCAAAATATAGTATGGAATCTCTTCATATTGAAAACCATAGGAATCATTTGTTTATCCATGGGTCTATGGCCATCAGAAAAAAATCTCAAACACTAGATTGTGACAAACTGGAAATTAAAGCATGAGTATGAATTTTCACATTTGTGTAGGGGATTCTTTGTGATCATATTTTCATCCAAACATGGGAAATATGCAGTATTTAAATGATTACCTAGTCTCTTAATTGATATAAGCCATTTATGAAGGTATAGAAATCTAGCCATGATTCCAAGGTAAAAATCCCACCTAAAACTCCATCTTGGGCTTGCTTTCCTTTCATGCCATTGGAATTATAGAATGATTTTAGCTTGAAAACCACTGACACTGATCTTGGTGTCTGTAAACATGGAAGAGTTAATGAAGGAAAGAAAATTGAAAAATTACACTAGGATTTTATTTACCATGGATCTACTCAAACCTTTACTTGACAAGATTAGTCTAAAATTTTTTGCAAGGACTATAGTGTTGAGATTCACAAGTTCTAGCAAGAGAATCAAATTGTGGCATATATATATATATATATATATATATATATATATATATATATATATTGAAACACACCATTTTTAATCCCCTGAATCAAATTGTAATTAATTATGCCTTGTGATGATTTATCTCAACATAGAGACATTATTGACATACCCTAGCATATGAACGATGTAATTGTATTAATGGGAAATAAGAGAAATCCAAATAGTTGAATGAAGGGTGGAGAAAAATTAATAGCTATGATACCACTAGAGAAATTAGTGAGGGGGCATAGAGGGGATTCAATAATGCTACATTATTACAAGCCACCTTATTGAACTATTTTAGGAATAATCAACATTTTCCTTTTTTCTAAATCCAAAGAAAAATCAGTTAATAAAAAGAGGGTTGGTGCAAAAATCAGTTAATAAAAAGAGGGTTGGTAGTTGAACAACCAACCACCTGCAATAAAGAGATATGGGAAGAGAAGGATAGACAATTGAAATCTATCAACCTAGGTACAAAATGTACCACCTTTAACCCGAGGAGTTCATTCTGACAAAAGGAAGGAGGAGAGAAGATCGAGATCTTTTGAAAGAGGAAATGATGGGCGCACAAGGGAGTTGTGAAAGAAGAGAGCATAGAATGCATGGATGCATGAGGAAGAAGAGAGTCCTAGTCTGGATGAATAGTGTGGAGAGAATGCCAAGAGTTGTGAGAGAAATTACATGTGGAGTAGAAGGATCTGGGTTTCTGAGAGGATTGTCTATGTGGATGGTATAAGAAACCCAAAACCTAACCTGAGCTGAGAGGGATGTGAGCTTGATGATAGGAGGGAATATGATAAACCTCGTGGAGGACCTGGGCATGGTGGGTGTAAGGGTTTTCAATCATTTGTTGTTGTGAAGGAGAGTGGGCTTCACATTTCCAATTTCTCTAAGAACCTAAGAAAATTTCTTGGTGGTATCATGGCTTGGCATGGGGGTGGCTAGATTGCATAGATTTAGCACATCTGAGCCTATGGTTGGGTGGAAAAGTGTTCACCCTTAGTTAGTTTACCAACCAACAATGTTATGAATAGATAAGTGTATATGCTTGTTCAAATTGTAAGAATTCCTATGTTTGTGTAATATATGGAACTATATGTTTCATGTGCATGTGTATGCTTGGTTGGTTAGGCCAACATAATATACGTCTTACTTAGACCTTACATGTTCAAATGTTTGAATGAAATAAGCATGTATTGTTTCATAAGCAATAGGAAATAAGGGTTGAATTAATAATTCATTGTAAGTTGGATAACTAATTTTATTGGTTATCTTCTTTTGAATATATGTACATAAAACCTATAATTCATGGCTTGAAATTCTAATAATTCATGCAAGAATAAAAGGAAGCAAGATTACTAGTTAAGAGAGATGAAATGAATAAATAACCATGTGATTCTCTTCATGCATCGATTTCCCTATTGTTTATTCTTTCCTGAAGTCTGAAATGAACAGAAGGAATTTGTGCCTAGCATGCCCTGAACATTTTGAAACCCACTTGTTGGGTATTTTCTAGGATTAGAGACCATAGTAAACACATATGGCAGAGAACCAAATATTTGGGACCCTCCCTAGATTTGTGTGTGAGAGTGCAATAGGTTGATTAGAGGAGATATTTCACTGGGTTATTTTCACTCTTAGAAAGTGTTAAAATCCTTTGAACTCCAGTTTTCTATTTGGGTCATAACTGGGTTATGCCTCAGATAGGGAAATCCCCCTTGTTGATATTTACTAAATTGCTTGAACGATAGACCCGTAGGCCTGAATTTGTAGAATTTCCACGATCTTTTCCTTGGAGTGTCACTTTACTTTAGATGTATGAATGATTTTAGATCGAGAACCTATGAATCCTATGAAGCGAGGTGAAATCGTTGAAGTGATTAAGTAAAAGGAGAAGGAGGGCTTTCATGTTGGTCATGCACAAGAACCAGTTCAAACCTCCATCAAAAGTTGGGAGTATAGAGTCTTGAATCTGGTATCCAACCCCTTTTTACAAGAATTATAACAGGAAAGGCATTGGATCCTTGATATTCGGATGTGTAGCATCAGGGATATCTAGAGATCCAACCACCCAACCTTTTATATAGCATTTCCCTTAGCGAAATTTGGATACTCGTATGGTCATTATTCCGCTAACGAAATTTTGTGGCTTAAATTACTTGTTATCAAGCATGTAAAGTCATATTTAGAGGACCGAACATCTGACGCTCTAAAGACTTGTCACCTAATGTTTTCACAATGCACATTTAAGGAAATACCAGATGTCTAATGAGTCAAGGTTATGAGGAAGGGTTATGTGGGGAGGAGCCCTTGTGCCTCATGGTGATGTGTCTTACCTCATATATCCTCGGGATATGTCAGGGTTGGTCCACATGTCACGTTGGGTATCATGCCATGTGTTTTGGATGAAATAATAACAAGAAATCAAGAATTTTTTGTAAAATGAATTTAGAAAAATCTTGGATCATATATTCTTGGATATGGCAAGTTTCCAGTGCAAAGTTACATTGAAGGCATGGAGGCCATGATGACATCATCCTCCATGCATCATGTCATTTCATGCCATGTTATCCATACGAAACAACTAGGTTAGCTTCCACGTGTCAGTCCCACGTCAAACAGACATCCAGTCAAATTATGAGGTGACATGCCAAGTGGTATTCCACATCATGTTTGCATGTCATCAGTGTCAGCTGGACATCTAGATCCGATGTTTGAGAAAAGGGGATTTATGAGATTTTATGGATCTTTAATTTTGAATGCTTCAAGTTTTTGTTTTAAGGTTTTGTGGCAAGCTCAGGAGGGAGTCATCACCCTGGATATCCAGACCATCATGTATCTGAGAGTTTTGTTAAGTGAAAATCCATGGGAGGACCCAATACCTGGATCTCTAGATGAAAAGTGTTTCTCCTTAAGGTTATAGGGTGAAAGGACATATGAACATCCATAATAAGTTGTTTGCGAAGATTTATAAGGAAATCCATATTTCTGGATTTTTGGGTTAGTGTTGGTTCCACCTCTAAGTTACACTCATTGGTTTGTGTAATATGGCTATCAACTATTGGCAGATATATGCTACATAGGGATTTCGTGTCTGGACATATCGGTGTCTAATTTGTGCCATGTTGGATGGCATGAGTGATGAGGGTCCACCTGGATTCCATGTGGATGTGAGGTGGATTTTTGGAAGGAAAAATCCAATAACTTTAAGAGGCCATAACTTTCAATCCAAAACTCATATTTTAGCTTAATTACAGTCGTTGGAAAGCTCTTGATGAGAAAAAATAACTCATGCAATCAGAATTGGTTTTAGAGGTACTATTTAAGAAGGTAATTTAAAGAAAAGAAAAAATAAATTTGTACACCCCACTAGCCTAATGAGGATTAGGAGGTTGGGTGTGTTACAAATATGTGTGTGTGTGTGACTTTGTTGAATCTTAGTCTAAGTATTCTAATTTATCCACCAAAGATAAAACCAAGCAAGCTAAGCTTGAAGCATTACAAAGGAAAAGACAAAGATAAAAAAAAGGATACAATTTATAAAAGAAGAGATATTTGCATTGCAAGAAGCACAAATCAATAAGGAAGTAGAACATGAAGATATTGAATTCCAACACATACACACACACATTATAGTTCGGGTGGTTGAGAGGAAGAGTGTTATACTCTCCACACAGATTCAATTCCCATAAGTTATATGTAAAACTCTTAATGAGTATATTATTTTAATGGCTTTGAGCCTTGTTATTAACCTAGCTTTGTTCCCTAAAGAATCTTGGGTTTACTTTGAGTACCATAGGGGAAGTGCTTAGGGGTTGTCCTCAATATATGTTACCTAGAAAAAAAGTGTGTACATACATACATACATAAATACATACATACATACATACATACATACATACATACATACATAAATATGCATATGCATATGCATATATATCATCAATTATGTGTAGCTCATGTGCTTGTTAGGTAAAGTTGTTACCCTCCCCACTAGGGTTCAAATCCCACTTTCTGATATGTTTTCTCTTAGCGATTTGATTTTTGATGATTTATATATGATCTATTCATGAGTTTTTGACCTATCCTTGGCACCATCCATGAAGTGATGGGAAGCACCGCAATGGTTTCCCTAAGATACACTACCTAGAAAAAAAACAAAAAGAAAACAAAAGAAAAATAAAATAAAATATATGTCATCTGTGGATTTGGGAAATCATCCCTTGGGTTTCCTATGAGGGTTTCCTATGAGGTTTTCCCTTCAATTTATAATACTCATCTAATGAAACTTTGGAAATAGTTATCCAACAAATGTGACGGGAAATTGAGGAATCATTTGCGAAGCATTTGAGTTTGGCTAATAAGTTCCATATTTGAACTAAAATTATGGAAGCAACCCATATCTATTATTGTTACAGATAATGGTCATATTTAGAAATTGGAACTAGGAACTAAATGTATATTAAAGTCTCACTAATAAAGTAAAGTAATAATGAGGCATTTAATATAAGTAATTAATGCAATGGTTATTAGTTAGGTATTTGGGAGTGATCCAAATTATTTTCGGTACGAAATGAGAGCGGAGATATAACACAGAAATATTCAGAGATATTGCAAGAGAGAGAACAATATAACAGAGATATAGAGAAAATATAACAAGAGTCATAGATATACAGTAATACACGATTTCTATTAATGAAATAAATGTACAAAGACTGTAAAAGTACAAAGTGAAAGACTCGCTAGAATGGTGGTAGCTTATCTCTGAGAAGAGATGTGATGGCTACTCGTATTCACAAAAGATGATTATTATAATGAGGCTCTAAGGGCCTTTTTAACATAAGTAAAATCCAAAACCCTAACCCCAGAAGATGAAAATCCAAAAGGTTTGTGGGCCCCAATGGGGGTAGTTGATACGTCAACTTCCCAGGGGCGTAACTTTTGCATATGATCTCCGTTTGGGGCACTCGATTGCTCGTTGGAAATATCTATCCGAGGACTACAAATTTTGGGTGAGAAACATCAATCTAGGAACCATGTTGCTCCCCGTTTTCTCAAAAAACATCATTTAGGGCCTCAAAACGGCTCCGGAAGTTCAGGACCCGAAAAACTGCTAAAAATAGTAAATTACCAAAATTGCCAGAAAATTGTTTTGATCCATTAGAGAAGGTGGGTGGCCACTGATATCCACCTGGATCAATCCTCCCTCCTTAGGAAAAAATGGTCTCCATTGCATTGAGTTCCCGAGGGAGAGGGGAAAGCGATTGATGAATCTGAATCTTGGTGAGTTGCTTGCCTTGCTGTAGACATCGAGCTGCTTGGTTTGTTGAAGGTTGTCATGAACCTGTGGATAGAAGGGTTGGACATTTTTAACCATTCTGGCTACATGAGATGACTGTGTGCAGAAGGAATCTTTGCACTTTGTTGCAACCTTGTCTACCTGCTTCTGTTGGATAGAAGGTGCTTGGGGCGAGGTTGTAGCGGTTGCAGTGTCCTTATGTTCCCCTTTTGAACATATTGTAAAGAAGATGAATTTTGCAGTATAAGATATTGCCTTGCGGCACTGTTTAGGTGGAACAATAGTCGGAACTACCTCTAGTATTCTGTAGAGATGACCCCCCAGAGAAACGATGACACCGTGGGGTCGAGATTCATAAATAACATGGCACTTCCACATATATGGTTGGCCCAAGAGAACATCACAGACATTCAGTGGGGAAACATCACATAATACCTCATCCCTGAAGGGTTGGATGTCGTATGACAATCGACACTACTGGCTGACACGAAGATCTTGTCCTTGGCGAAGCCACCCAATGTTGTATGGTTGCAGGTGTAGTGTTGTCAACAATCCCAACTATTTGATGACCTCTGTTGAGATGAGGTTATTCTGGCTTCTGCTATCAACAATAAAATGCATCGGGGTCCCCTTCACCCACATCTGTGAATGAAAAAGGCACTCCCCCTCTTTTGGATCTGTTGGTTCTTTTGGTTGAATTGTTGTGGTCGCGACAATAGCAGTGGAGTCTGCGTCGATGATCTGTCTTTTACCATTATTTTCATAATCAGATTATGAATCAGGGTTCAGCTCCTTGTCTTTGATCTTGGCCACCAATGATTGTTTTGAGTGACATTCATCGGTGTTGTGCCAGGGGCTTTTGTGGAAATCGCACCATTTTCCAGTGTCCTTCTTTGTCTTCCCGTGACCCTTCTTTTCCTGTGGCTTGGACTGGTTTTCGGGAGACTATTTGTTAGGGTTGTCTTTGTCATACTTTGGTTGTTGCGGATTTGTAGACCTGAAATCTTGTTTGTTCTAGTGCTTAAATTTATGCTCGATTTTAACAGCATATCGATAAGCAGCACCGAGTGATGAGATGTCCAAAAAATCTATTTCAGTTTGGATGTATCTATGTAGAGCCGCATGGTATTTTAGAACCAAATGTCGTTCAGATTCCTTGATACCCAGCTTGGTGTGCAAGGTATGGAATGTATTAGTGAACTCTGGAACTGCTTGGCCCCTCTCTTGTCGCAGTGTGGTCCATCTCATGTATTGGTCCTCATAGTTTCCAACAGGGTAATATTGTTCCTTTACCACATCCACGAAAAAATCCCAAGTGGGCTCGGCCCCATATATCCCAGACTCCTCTGTGGAACTCTGCTCCCAGTAAGTTTCCCACCAAGGTTTGACATGGGGGAGAGATTTAAGGAGTGCGAAGGTGATCTTTTCTCTGTCGAAAAAATTGTGAACAGAGAAATAACCTTCTAGCAGATTTAATCATTTGTCTAGGGCTTCTACATCTATTTGTCCTTCAAATACTGGAATATCAAAATTAACTTGTACCTTGAAAGGTGAGGTGCCTCCAAAGTGGCCACTTGATGAAGATGTGCCTGTTGCTATCGGCAGGCATTGAAGGATGTGGGAAAAATTCTCCATCATTTCGTCCCTCTATCGCATGAGAGGTTGCTCCAGCAACAGACTGATAGGATCGTCTGCTCCATCATTTTTATTTTCTTCCACCATTGAGGGTTTCTTGGGTGTGCGAGAGTGATTGTCCTCAAGAGAGACAAGCTTGAGACCCAACTTGCTATACTCGGACCTCGTTGGGGACATGCACTGAAAAACGATCAAGAGCAGCCTTTCGCTCTAATACCACTAATCCAGATTATTTTTGGTACGAAATGAAAGTGGAGATATAACACAGAAATATTCTGAGATATTGCAAGAGAGACAAAAATATAACATAGATATAGCAGAAATATAACAAGAGTTACAGATATACAATAATACACGATTTCTATTAATGAAATAAATGTACAGAGACTGTAAAAGTACAAAGTGAAAGACTCGCTAGAATGGTGGCATCTTATCTCTGAGAAGAGATGTGATGGCTACTCACATTCGCAAGAAGATAATTATTACAATGATTCTCTACGGGCCTTTTTAACATAAGTAAAATCCAAAACCCTAACCCCAAAAGATGAAAATCCAGAAGGTTTGTGGGCCCTGATGGGGGTAGTTGATACGTCAACTTCCCAAGGGCGTAACTTTTGCATACGATCTCTGTTTGGGGCACTCAATAGCTCGTTGGAAATATATATCCGAGGACTACAACTTTTGGCTGGGAAACATGGATCATAGATTTCTCAAAAAACATCATTTAGGGCCTCAAAATGGCTCTGAAAGTTTAGGACCCAAAAAACTACTAAAAATAGTAAATTACCAAAATTGCCAGAAAATTGTTTTGAGCCAGTTGGAGAAGGTGGGTGGCCACTGATATCCACCTAGATCAGGGAGTCACATAATGGACTCCACTTCTCCTACTATGTAATGAAACATTACATCATCTAATGATAGATAAGATAAGATGAGATAACTTTAGTAATGTCAAACAAATGACTACTAAAGTAAGTCAATGGGACTATTGGATACATTGATGTTATTACAAAATAGGAGCATCAAAATGGCTCTTACAAAAATCAAGAAATAGAAATTAAAGTATCAATCTAAGATAAGGACGAAAAAACCCTAGAATATGAAAGCAGAACACCAATCTAGGAGGGAAACAATGACGATGGATCCATGAATTGAAATAAAAATAACAATGCAAGTGATTCATGATCCACAAGATCCATCTCTCCTAACATCCAAGACCGAATGGAGAAAACTCAATATAGAAGAATGTTCAGAGGAAGCACTAGAGGAAAATCTTAACTACACAGCGGGTTGTTTTCTAGAGGAGGACACTTGCCACTATGGCCTAGATGATCTCATCTATATGTTGATACGATATCAGGACTATCAATGATACTTAGGTCTCTCGGGAGTAGGGATGTGTTAGCATCAGAAGTCACTCCTGGATTGCTTGCAGGAGCAAAGCCGAACACCCATCAGTTTTATGTCACGATAGTTTTTAATAAATGATCAGATGGCTAGAGACTCGGGGAAATATCATTCTAACTCAGGGACTGAGTCTGGCATGCAGGGAGCAAAGGAGGTCTTGATCTAACTTCAACCAGTGAGCTGATTAAAGGGTGAATAGGTAGAAGACTTGATAAGGAGGGTGAAAAAACAGCTTTGGGCAACAGGCTTACAGCAGTTTGCAGAAGAAAGACTCTGAATGCAAGATCTTCTTGGTTCAAGGTCTCAAGGAACTGAAAGGGGACTTGACTGGATCCGCCAATTCCAAGTCATTCAGCACTGGGAAAATCACAAGAACTTATTAGAAACAACATAACTGCTACAGTGATCCAACATACATCATCCTATAACAGTCACAACGTGACTGGACCCTCCAATTTTGAGTTGTTCTAACACAGTGTAAACAGAGACGTGAAAGAAACTGGCATTCATAAGGCAAGAAGTCTCAGGAGTTCATGCATAACTAGAATAACAGTGCTTCATTAAAACTTTACAACCAGGAGCTATGCTCAACCATCGATCCCTTACAAAATACCAAGACTGAGTCTATATACTCAGAGAAAAACGCCTGACAGAGGCGTGCCCAGTCGCCCAAGGCTTGGTGTCCCTTCAGTCAAACTCATACTGATATTCTTTGTCAGACACCACCTTAACCGCGCATGGCTCCCGCAGGGGGAGTATCTGAATTAGTAAATGTCGAGTTAGCGTGCGCAGACCCCCTTCGGCTAGTCGAGGACTCGGCATGGCTTTTCTGAAAGACTGGGTACACAGGACCTTCTCGAGCGGACCGCTTACCAAACCCTCCATACTTCACACTTAATGAATGAAGAGAGGTTTCACCCACCCCTTCTTTCTTTCATTTACTCCAAGCGAAGACCAGGATTGAGGTCGGATCCGATGGCAACTGGAGGTCATGACGGGCCTCCCTGTAACTGAAACCCAACGCCTTTGACCTCTTTCATGACTTCGCTACCCGCGACTCCTAACACTCGGTTCTCCAACTCTCAAGTTCGCGAGATCTCCGATCTATGCCACCTATATTCCACTTGCTCTTGCGGTCCCACACGCTAACCGGCGGTTGCCGAGATATCGCTTCTCGCGATCTCGCAACTCTAGACGCAAATCTTTGCGGCTCCAACTCACAAACCTTCGAGTTCGCGATATGTCGATGCCACCTGGCATTGTCTCCCTACAAGGATTGACCTTCCGACACCTGTCCTCCACTACGATCCTTAACTCCGTCGGGAAATCGCATATCGGGATATCGTGATTCCCGTTGTCATGTGCACGGGACTTTTAGTTCCCCGATCCCAACTCTGTGGAATCTCTTGCCACATGTCCCTGTTGACGGACGGTTCTGATCCAGTCGGGAAATTGCGGATCGCGATTCCTACATGCAAGAGTTTCTTGTCTTCGAAAACTTCGATTCTCCGATGAAATGAACCCTAACTCTTCTCCTGATGTCTGACGCATGTCCCTTTGAAACCCCGATGACTCTAATATCCCAATGACTCCCCGGGACTCCTCCTCTGCACACTAGGGCTTAACCCCGGCGCAACTTCTCGAGATCTAACGGCTAATAGGATTTTGTCGATCTCCTCTGTAAGATTTTGACCGTCGATTTTATTTGAGGATGGTTCTCGACTACTGAAGACAAAACTTTGCCCGCTCACTTGCTTGACTTGCTGCTACAAAATGGGACTCTCTCGTGCTATGTTCAGGTGCTTCCCGTGCAAACTGCAGACTTGGGTATGCCTAATCCCGAGACAAGAAATATCGCTAACAGGATGGTCCCTCAAGTCTACATTGATCTTGAGTTAAAGGCAATGTTACTATCAATGTGTTTCTTCATGCCCCTATCTAATGGGAGAACTATAAAGAAGGAAGTAATATGTTTTGTTGTCATTGATCTAGGAGGAGGCTCTAAATCATGGGGGAAAATCCTAAGGGCCTATTGCATATACAAGGATATCCATCTCTAGTTAAGGTACCTGGAAAAGCTAGAGGGGGTATGTGGCCCTCTGAAAATACAATGGAATCTCACTTAGATATTGAATTATATGGGGTAGGGGAAGATAAAGTGATCCTCTGCCTTGCTCTCCTTAAGATTCCATAGTTAGCAAGTCCTATCTACTTGTTCAAGTGGAATACAAAAATCATCTACCCAATGAATCCATCCCAAATTTCCATCAAGTGCTCAACGTAGAAATCCATCGTTTGTCGTAGTCCACCCAGTACATTGGTCCAAGCGACCTCCATGAACTATCTATAAATTTCATCGTGGATGATCTTCTTAAATTCTTGCCTAATAGGTAAGAGATGTCCAAGAGCCTCTAGGGAGTATCTGAAAGGAGGAATATGGTCCATCAAAATACCCACAAACTCCAAGAGATAAGAGACCCCAACAAAAAAACACCGACCAAAGGGACTAGCTAAGGTAATGGTCTCTAATGAATAGTGGCCAAGTATAGATACATGTCTTGACTCCCACCCCTTCTCTAAGTAAAAAAAAAAAACAATTCCAAAGAAAAAATAAGACTAGGTTGAACAAAGTCTCAAGTTATAAAGTTCGAGCGCCAAACTCTAAAGAATGATGGGTTGAGAAACTATGTGTTTACATCTAATGATGTGTTGGAGAAGAAGGGTATACACTTGCTCAATCGAATCCCAATTAGACTCTGAGCGAACAAGGTCACCAAACATCTCAACCATAAAGTATTGTGGGACTAACACAAGTATCCAAGAGAGACATATTGAAAGGTATCTCTTGGAAATGGTGTCTAAAACATTGTCTCGTGAGAAGTTCTAGGGATCTATAACCCTTATTGACTCGTGGTTAAAGTGCATGTTGCATATTGAAATGAGGCCCTAAATATTGCAACCCCAAATAAGTGCAGGTGTTGGTGATATCAATCTCCTCCCCTCTAAATAAAAAGTGGTAATAAGAAAGAACCTTCTTTGACACATTTAAGATCATAACCTTGTTTTTATCCAAGTTGAATGTCAACTCTCGAAGGTCACAGAACAATGCCATGACATCTAGTTGTGTCTGTGGGCCCTCCAGTGATGAGCCCAAAAGAACCATGTCATCAACAAAGTGCAAGATAGATATCAACACCCGATGAAAAAAAATGCATCGTCATCTTGGATATGATCATGTAGGAAGGACTCAACCTCATCTATATATATCCTAAATAAGGTGGGGGACAAGGGGAATCCATGTTTAACCCCAATGGTGTTCCTACTAAGCTTGGACACCCATGAATAGTTTGGAGACAACCAAGAACCAACCCATATAGGTGCATGATGGAAATTAGTAGAGTCTAGAAGATGTCAATGTCTCTAAGCCTCTGAAATAGGGCCTCATGGGGAATAGAATCAAAAGGCTTTCCAAAAGTCTACAAAATAGCGATATAATTTCAAAGAACGATGTCGCACCTCCTCAATGATGGCTTGAAGTGTAGGTATGTGATTTATGGTCTGATGTGCAAGTCTAAATCCTACTTTTCCCTTATCTCTAATGTGTCTCCTCTCAAGATCCTATAAAGCTTCATATGGAGAACCATAACATGGAGCCTTACGAAAGTGTGTCCCACCGTGATTTTTTTGTAATTGTTTGGATCTGAGCTAGGGCCAAACTTGTGGATTGGGTGAATAGTGTGATGTGACCATATGTGGAAAACCAATGCAGAAAACATGGTTGAACAAATCATATAAGTGATCATCCCTAGTATGAATACCATACTCGAATAGTTGTACCTGGAACCCCTTCTCATCCACGGCTTTGCAAGTGTTCGCCACCCAAAATTCCTCCTTGATGTCTCGATGTGAAAATAAGTAACAGGAAATTGAGTGGGAAGTAACATGAATCAAGGATTGCCTAGGTACATCATATAGGGGGGTATGAGAGAACATGGAACATGGAACATGGATTTAGATCAATTGGGAGAGGGGAATGGTGGGGAATATGGTGTGCCATAAGCTTTTGGGGGAATGGATGAGGGAAGCATGCAATTCATACCTCCTTTTTGAGGTGAAGACATTTTTCTTGTGGTAAAGGAGGCAACAATAAGGGGCTTCCAGGCTAGTACAAAAGAGGTGATTATGTAAGAATGTGTGTCAAAGTTGGATATGGAGTGTCTTGCAATCCTAATCATACCAACGATTCATTGGGCATTTCCCAAGATTAGGGAAGTGGGAGGTGGACCGGGTGATATGGGGATAAGACTCGAGGGTTACTTCCCAAATGGTGGATGAGAGACAAACATATTTGGCAGAGGCTAATTTGAGGGAGGAGAACAGAGATATAAAGTGGAACATCTGGAAAAGGTGAGATGAAAAAGTATCAAGGTCACCCTCATCAAAGAGAAAAGTGGTCCTAGATGGGACTAGTGGTGGGGGGTAAAGGGNGGGGGAGGGTCTACTCAGAGGGATAAAGAGAGGAGAGCATGATCTGCTAAGAGAATAGGGTTTACCAAGAAGTTGCTCATAAAGGGGAGTATATTCTTGTTAGTCGTGACATATTCTACTATTCTATTTCTCTTGCCATGGGGGAAACATGTGAAGTGGAAAGAGTTTCAAAATGATGTGAGGTAATTCAAGATCAACAACTCATGAGATTGTACAACAACAAAATTACCAAATTGGAAACAATTGTCTATAGATGGAAGACTTGGACAAACAAAATGTCAAATGGGCAACAACAACAACAAGAGCGTTAGAAATATTTTGTCATTTGTGATAAATTGTGAATTGGACTTTTTGAGGTGTATGCCACTCTAATATCATCATTTGAGAAGATCCAACATAGAATCTAGGATCTTCTCATTCCTCTTTATTATCCCATTGGGATACACCAAAATGTTGTTTGATGCCTAAAAGTGTCAAAATTGGTTATTGGTCATCCCAAACCATCAAATTTAGAGAGCACTTCAATGATTCACTAATAGTATAGTGGTGATACTACATGTTCACCAATTAGCAAAAGACACCAACTTCTTGTTAAAATTTTGGTATGCTTGTTTAACCATAGACAATGGCACATCATTGTCACCCAACCATAGGCATTCACTGTTCCACCCCCGAGCACACTAACCTTTTCTTAGATAGAATCATTATGACAAGTCCACACTAGAACCAACAAATAAACCCTAACCAGAAACACCACTGATGCAACAACATCGCAATACCAAGAGAACTTACCTCTACTAATAGAAGTGTACCTTTACAAGAGAGATACCAGAAATAATGATATTACACCATGACAATTGTTGCACCACCCTCTCCAGACTTGTGCCTCCTTCTAATGCAACTACAGTTGCAACTCCTCAAACTTTCACCCTCCTTTTGTTGATTGAGTGAGTGTACAAATGAGGAGTGCCTAGCCTCTATTTATACCATTTTGCTAATGTATATTTTCATGTAGGACCGACCTCACTTTCTAGAGCCTTTTAATACTTTATTATTATTCTTTTTGGGTCGAATTCTCTTATAGGGTTTTCACACATTTGTTTAATGGTTCTCTTACTTCCAAAATATTATATTCTAAGTACAACGGTTACACTTAGAGGTTAATACCTCCCACATCTACCAAAACATCAACACTCCCTCTTAGTTAGGGAGGTATTAACTAAGATGTTCTTCATGTAATGGTCTCAAACACATCCATACATCTTGCATGGCATGGGAAATACTCACATGTTCTTGTAGGCCAGTCTACAGGTAGCATCACCATATCCACACAGGCTATCTCATGATCAAACAGATCATGTCACAAGTAGCATGGCCAAACAAGCCATATCATGATCAAACAGATCATTTAAAAAGTAACACCATCATAGACACACATGCTATGTCATAGTCACACACACAGACTATCTGATGGTCATGTCACAATCATGCATATGGGGTCTCACCATCCTTCTAGAATTTATGCCATCATGGGGCTTCAAATTGCTAGCGCACACAAAATTTAGCATCTAGTTCATACAGAACTAGTAACTTGCTATCTCACACAGAATATGGCATCTAGTTCATACAAAACTAGTAACATGCGTACCAGACTATTTCACTGGAGTAGCAATATCTCAGTGTACCAGACTATTTCACTGGAGTAGAAATATCTCAGTGTACCATACTATTTCACTAGATTAACAATATCTCAGTGTACCAGACTATTTCACTGGAGTAGCAATATCTCAACGTACCAGACTATTTCACTAGAGTAGTTATGTGTATCAGACTATTTCACTAGAGTAGCAATATTTCATCATACCAAAATATTTCACTGGAGTAGCTATGCACACCATATTATTTCATTGGAGTAGAAATATCTCGGTGTACCATAATATTTCACTAGATAAGATATGTGTACCAGACTATTTCACTGGAGTAGCAATATACCATACAATTTCACTGGAGTACTTGCATACCAGACTATTTCACTGGAGTAGCAGACATCCAACACACTAGGTTAGCCTTTTATATCTCCCAGAGGCACGTGCTCCCCAAAGGATCTACGTGAAGCCTCCAACCACACAAACCATTTGGGCCTCCTCAACTAGGAAAACACGCTCTCCCTAAAGGATCTACGAACACATTATCCTAATTGGTGCCATAGTCAGTGCTCGGGCATGAAAACCTGGTGTCCACACTATACCATGTTTTTATCTGGATTCACATATGTAACTCATCATTCCCTCTTACTAGGGAAGCCCTTCTGGACCACACCAATATTTACTATGAAGTACACAAACTTCACCCTCAATAGAGGCTTGGTCAACATGTCGGTTATCTTCTCATATGTAGTGACATACTGGAGCTCCACTGCTCCCTTCTACACCATATCTCTAATATAATGGTACCTAATATCGATATGCTTGGACTTTTCATGAACATCGGGTTCTCTGACAACTTCACACAACTCTTGTTATCACACCAGATACAAGTCACCTCTAACTCGATATCAAACAATCCTGTAAGAAGCTTCTGAAGCCACACTGTTTTTTTGTTAGTTGAACATGTTGCTATATACTCTACCTTAGTCGTATCGAGTGCCACACTCATCTACTTCCTGCTAAACCATGAGATCATAGTTGATCCCAAATTGAAGCAACATCCAGATGTACTCTTCCATTCTGCGACACTACCAACCCAATCTGAATCAGTATAGCCTTGCAGGCTTATCTCGTGATCTGAAACATATCTTAGTCCATAGTCAATTGTACCTTTCAGGTATCTCATCACATGTTTTGTTTCAATCAAGTGAACACGTCTCGAAACAACCATATATTGACTCAATGTGTTCACCGCAAAACATATATTTGTCCTTGTGCTAGTTAAGTACATCAGCTATTCAAGTACATCAATGAACAAATCATATGTCTATACATGGTGGCATCCACTATCTCTGAAGATGTATCACTCAATAACTTTAGATTTCTCACCATCGATGTAGGCATGAATTTACAATCCATCATTTCGAATATCTTCAAAATCTCTACAACATATTTTCCTTGGCACAAGAAAATCTCCTCTGGTTTCTGCCACATTTCTAGACCCAAGAAACAATGCATCATACCCAGGTCTTTCATCTCAAACTCTGATGCAAGATTTCTCTTGCACTCTGCAATGAGATTTGCTTTCCCTTATAGAAACAGGTCATCCAAATATAATAGTAATATCATTGGTCCACCATCCATAACCTTGTAGTAAATATTGGAATCTACTTTAATCTTGGTAAATCCCAAGCTCATCAGGAAATTGTTTGATGTGGTACATCATGCCCTAGGTGCATGCTTAGGCTCGTACAAATCTTTCTTCAATCTGCAGACATGAGACTCATTCTCATGTATCTATGTACACTTCTTCTGACTACTGGAGCAAGTGTCTCGTCATAATATTCTCCCTCTTGCTCGGAGAATCTTCTGGACACAAATCAGGCTTTGTACATCTCTATGCTGCCATCAGCAGTATGTTTGATCTTGTAGATCAATTTGGAAGTCACCACTGACTTCCCTTCTATTCTTAAGGAAAAAAAACATATCCTAGTCCTTATGACTAGCTTCCTCTTCTATCACCGAAGCAAGGGAATCTTCCTAGGAGGTCTCATATCTCCTTGAAGCCTATGAAGCTTCAATCTAGCTTCCTCAACTCATGGCACATGTTTGTTAGTCCTGGAAGATGTATCTCTCTCCCATATGAATATGAGGAGGAATAATTTATGAATGAAAGTCTCTAAGCCATTGACTCTCTCTGATATCAGGCTCACTCTAAGTCTCCATGCTCCCTCTGAAGCTTGACTCTCTCTGAGTCTATATAATCTTTGGAGCCATCTGCTCCCTCTGTATGTGATGATTTCCTCTGAAGTCTCCTATGAATTGTCTCGGGGAGGATGTTTATCCCTACTGGATCATGAGGGATGACGCCCTATGAAATATATCTCCTTCTAAGATGGTACTTATCAGATTCGCTTGCCTCACCACTGGTGGTGCCATCTGCTCCTCATGATATGGCTCATCAATGTTATATATATTTGCATCATGCAAAGCGTCACAGGACCATGTTGGTCTCTTCTTGGGTATTGCAACGATTTTGGGTAGGTCGCTTTGGCTCTACTAACTCTTCCTAATGATCTGAAGAGTGATCAACTGCACTAGAGGTATTTGTTCAATCATATTTGGAGCCTTCTACTCCTTACAATCAATCTTCATTTGAGATACTATGTATCTCACAAAAGTACCCTTCTTCATCCTCTTTTTCTTCGGTACATGGATGTATGCGATCATGTATACAACTTCTTATCTGGGTAGTCTACTCCATGTCTCAAACTTGAGACCATCTAATATGTTTCCTCCTGCAATCGCCACTATAGCTTCCCTCATATTTATCACCCGTGACCTACCCGGAACAAGACCAACAACAATAGAAAAGAATAGACAAGAATAATAATCTTATAATAATAATAAAAACAATAATGAGAACAATCGTCACAGTCTCTCCTTCTCAAAGCTATCACTTGTGACCTTCCTGGAGAAATTTTCAAACTTGATATGTGCAAATTGGAAACTTGTCAATTTAATGAATCAAACCTGGAATCTTATCTTCAAGAATGAGTGTTGTTGCTTTTCTTCAGAGTCTCCTTCACTCAAGATGGAAAGTATTATATCCAACATGTCCCATGTACTAAGACAATATGATTTCTTGACATAAATCTGAGTTAGGGAATATAATGCAAGTAAACTCAAAAATCTCAACCTTAATCAATCTAATACTTTGACTAGAGTCAACTTATAACTTTAACTTTGACCAAAGTTTAGTATGATAATCATAACTTCGATAGATCAAAATACAACTATATGTTCATAAGATTACAATAATTCCATAATAGCTAGAAGCATATCAAAACAATCAAACATGGAGTGTGTTGTTCCTCTGAATGTGTTGGATCTGAGATCCCTCTGGATCTTCGATTGTTTCTTGGACAAAAGATCCCTTCTCCTACAAACACCCTCAAGATAGTGATATGGTTTCAACATATACAACATACCTCCGGCAACAGTGACACCATCTGGCAGTAGCAGCAAGCAATGACGAACCCAAAAATTTTAAAGTACTCCAACTTGGAATCTGAAGGTAGTTGGGAATGCGCTAGGGTAGTGCGCATTAGGACAACTAAAATTTAGGCCCAACGCTTCACAGAAAATTTCATTGAAACCGGTACTGCAACTGGTGTTGGCACTGCAACCGATGCGAGGAAACTAACACAAAGAAACTAGCACGAAGCAACTGGAAATGCAACTACAACTGCAATCGGTACTACAGACCTAGGGTTTTATGAGGAAACCCTAATTTTTCAATTTCAGAATTTTGGAGATATGATCTGGGGGAAAGATGTGCCCTACTTAGGTGACCTTCTTTGTGGGTTCGATAAGTTCTCAACGAGCTTGACAATGGGGGAAACTGGGGATCTTCCTTCCAGGTGTTAGACTGTTATGAAGTAAACTAACTCTGATTCCATGTTAAAATTTTGGTATGCTCTTTTAACCATAGACAATGTCACATCATTGTCACCCAACCATAGGCATTCACTATGCCACCCTCGAGCACACTAACCTTTTCTTAGATAGAATGATTCCAGCGATTCCACACTAGAATCAACAGATAAACCCTAACCAAAAACACCATTGTTTCAGCAACACAATAGCAAGAGAATGTACCTCTACTAATAGAAGTGTACCTTTACCAAGAGAAACACACAAGAGAGATACCAGAAAGAATGAGATTACACCACGACAATTATTGCACCACCCTCTCCAGACTTGCACCTCCTTCTACTGCAACTGTAGTTGTAGCTCCTCAAACGTGTGCCCTCCTTCTACTGAGTGAGTGAGTGTACAAATGAGGAGTGTCTAACCTCTATTTATACTAGTCTGTCAAGGTGTCTTTTCATGTGGGGCCAACCTCACTTTCTAGAGCCTTTTAATACTTTATTATTATTCTCTTTGGGTCGACTTCTCTTCTAGGATTTTCACACATTTGTTTAATGGTTCTCTTACTTCTGGAATATTATATTCTAAGTACAAAGGTTACACTTGGAGGTTAATACCTCCGAGACTACCAAAACAACACTTCTTCTAGCTAAATTACTTCACAAATTATCATATTGTCAAGTAATTAGGAATTTCTCGGACATTGGCAGTTGTCCACTTCCATATTCTAGCTCTCTTCCAGTTCATTTCAGATGAACCATCCAACATCCTATTTTGACAGTTTTTCAAGTATATTTTTCATTGAAGCTCAGATCAAGGCTTTCTAAAAGATCCAGCATGTCATCTTTTGCATTAGTGTTTATTGCTTAGCTAGTATAGATATATAGACTTGTGATTGAGAGGGGGATGTTAGCCTATGGCTTACCTTACCAATCACTAAGTATTCATGTCACCTTTAATTGTATTATTCATTTAGAAGAATAGTTATTTATCCTCAAATGATGACTAAGTGAGTTAGCTAGGATTTCCTAGCCTAATCACCATGAAGGTTTTACGATCTGGAGAAAATATCTCTATGACGTGGCATCATCCATTGTACTATATATTTGTACTATTAGATTGAATACAATTGAGTTGGATTAAGCCTTTTTTGTCATTTATTTTCTATATTTTATCAAAATCTAAAGGACAATGCATTGTGAATGAAGGATCTACAAGCATTAAAGGGGGAGTAGATCGTAGTAAAGGATCCTCTCAAGGAGAGAATTTGGAACCCAACTATATGACCCAAATTTTCTCTTTAAGTGGATATCAACAAAACAAAAAATTATCTCCCAAATAAATATTAAAAAAGGGGCATGCAAGGTTCCACTAGGGTAAATGTATTAGAAGAATATNTGCATGTTATAAGAATGACCAGCAAAGTGGTTGACTAACTTACCAATGTGGCAGTTGATGATGATAATAATATAAGGACCTTAGGGAAACTTTGGGGTGGGAAGTTAAGTTACAACACATTATTAATCCCTTGCCAAGCCTAATGTATCTCAATGTTTTACCCCCTCTCACTCAATGCTTGGAATGGAGGGTCACATCAAACTTTACATCTTAATTATAGTGTATCCATTATGAGTATCGTATATTCCTTCGAATATGGACTTGTCTAAAACCCTTTGCATTCATGTCACGTCTCGTTAACTCAACAAGGTGACAAAGGAAGAGGGGTAGGACTTATCCTCGAAAGAAAACATTCTTTGGAATTATTGTCCTCGGATTGATTTTTTTTCAAGTATGAGAAGAGTGATGGAAGGTAGAGGCATGATAGAAGGAAAACCCCACCAACCATCACACTAAACTAGTTGAAGGAAGAAAATTGAATCATGTGGGGTGACAATACACATACAAGAATCCATTAAGAAATTGTTTGGAGAAAATAAAGATGGCATTGAAGATGGTTTGGATTTAATCAAAGAGAAGATTCACTATGTGACGTGGGTGCTTGATCAAAATCTAGAGCTCAAACTCAAAATCCATTGAACGTTAACAAATGAGAACTTAGAGGCCTCTAGTAAAAAAATTATGAGTTAAACAATAATTTCAAGAATGAAATACTACTCGTCAACAAAATCCTGCATAGATAAGGGGAGATTGAGTATAAGGTAGATTCACAAAGACATGATATCTCTAAAGAGCATTATATCCAACCCAGGAAAACCCATTACATGAAATCTGTGGGTTAACAAATAGAAAGTATGTGCAAAAATCGATGGCAAAGGTCCCAATGATTTATTAATTTTAAAAATGACTATAGGGAAGAACATGATGGCATAGATCCATCATCCTCACATATATGAATAAATAGTCAATTTGATTAAAAACCTACGAGAAATCATTTCCCATAACCAATCTACACCTAATTTTGGGTTTCATTAACACCACAAATAAAATATGATTCCTATAATCCATTTTTGTAGCATATAACAACCCCCCCGATCCAAAAAGACCAAAACATTGTTGAAGTAAGTAAAACATTATTGAAGTTGACCCATGTTCTATGAGATTGTTGTTAAACCACCAACTGGTATCTTGTGGAAGTGATAGTATCATGGTCCAAATCATGTGAGTTATGCCCCTTACAGCTTATAGTGTTGAATCTTATTAATCTCAAAGGCAAACTTCCATGGCCTAAATCATGTGAACTTTTGTATAAAACATGTAATGAGGAAAAAATGTTCTAAACCTATACATTGATCCAATGATCCTCAAGTATAAACAACTTTACCATGCATTTGGAACCCTATATTGAAATGATCCCTCCTAAGAAATCCAACCACAAAGAAGTGAATAGAACACAAACTATGTCCCACCCATGGTGACCACTGCTTGAAACACAACTTGTCAAAATATCTCAACTTAACTCAACTCATTTAAACTCAATTTGACTCAACTCATATCAATTCAACCCAACTCAAATCCACTCAATTTAAGTTGATCCAACTCAACTCAACTCATGTGGCAATCAGACACTCCCTAATCTCATATCCAAAAACCTTCTATACTCGTGTCAACAATTGGTAAAAGCATAAGAGATACAATGCTGAAATATCCTCCAAAAACTCAAAAGAGAGAATTATCGTCGGAAAAATATTTGGAAAATATAAAAGTCCAAAATCATGTCTTTAACTGGAGTATTGAGGTATTTGTTATTTAACTCAAGAGACAACCAAACATCGGTCCTAATCATACCCTAATCCAAAATCAACCATTTCTTGGTAAAGATCAACTAGTAGTAGTTGAAGCAACAAAGCGATAAGCACCCCTACTTTCAAATCCCATGACATCTCTTCATGTACTAGCTTTTATTCATCATGATCCAAACATACTTCTAGCTCTCCTTCGTGTGGTTCCAAATTTGTATGTTGATTCAGTTGCTCAATCAAAGCCAATTTCATATTCATTCATTGCATGGCCATTAGTGATGAGGCAATTTGCCTTGAAGAAAATGAAATTTGGCTTCATAAATTGCCAAATATCTAAAACTATAAGCCTTGAAACAAAAAACTCCATCCTTAAAACTCAATCTCAAGGGTAGCAATCAATATCAATATTCCTTTAATAAGAAAAATCCATCTCAAACCTCAATAGTGAGGGTAGCACTCAATATAGTGACTCTTGAAACCAGAGAAAACCCACCTCAAAAACTCAATCTCAAGGATAACACTCAATCTTGAGATAGTCCCCCATGCTTACCTCATTAGTAAAGAGATTGGCACATGTCATGTTAATCCTCAAATCCAACAATAATTGAAAAGACACTCTCCTTTGTTAGGAGTATTCATTCTTTGAAACCATTGTATTGGCATACTATACTAAAATGTCATCCTTATCCTTCTACTTCTCCTACATCTAATGCTTTGTTAATTTCTCATAAGTCACGTGACAAAAATACCCATCAATACCACATCAAAAGCATTCGACAATTTTCTTAGTTTTCTCATCCCAGTCACTCCCACACTTGTGAGACTCCTCTTCATCCATTCCATTTTTATGACATCGATATGTTTTTTTTTAATTTCACATTATATATTATTCTTTCTTTCTCGAATGTTACTTGTCTCAACAACAAAAACATCCTCTAAATGTGACTTCTTCCCAAAATTTGGATCATGTTGTGAAAGTAACTCACAAATGGAGTGAAAAGTGGCACCCTTCAACTTGTTAAAAAATTATTCCATCTCCAAAAAAATCTTAATGGAAGAATGTAAACCATTAAGTGTGATGAATATAATTAAGTCATTCTCAATCTTTCCAAAGCATCTAGTGACATACCATTGTTTAGTATTCTTTAGTATTCTTCAATAGTCATATATATACTCTATCGTTCCTCATCTTAGGTAAATTTAGTGTAAGCAACCTAATCCAGAAGCCAATTTTCTCGTATGCATATTGCTCTTATACACTCATTTTTAAGACATTGTAACCTTTCCATGCTTCCTTCTGAATGGTTCAATTCGACTAATCCTATGTTGAGAGCAAGTAGGTTTTGTTGAGTGCAAGAAGAGGCTCATTATTAAAAATTCTACTATAACTCTATTTAAAAATGAGGTGAACCTGCAACTATTAATTGTGATTCCTTCCTTCAAGATTTGATGGCTTAATCTTACAATTTGGGCCATCAATCAAGAAAACTACAACTCATTTGAGGTTTTGGCAAAGAGATCTTTCGCAACAGTTTATACCGCCCCAAAATTATTTGTACAACCCATAAACTCATCAAGACACTCCCTGCCTATGGTGGTGCATAAAACCAAAATATCTAACCAAAAAAAAATTAGAAAACAATACATGGATTTAAAAATTGAGAAATCCATTTACATACTAGTCTAGACAACCTCTCTTAAAAATTTAGATTTAAAAAACAAAATATTAAATAAATAGTTTTAACAATAATTTTAAGAACTTTTGCAATGCATCATTATAGTCATTTTTCTTCTCTAAGCACTTCTTCTCCTCAATTTCCAAAAGGATAAGTTCATTTTTTAAATACCTTTCCAATGGCAACATTTACTTAATTTCACTACCACTTTAGGTTGAAATATGCACTTGAACAAGTGCACATCCCAATTTTGATAGATAGTGTTTCTATTACTTATAAAAAAATTCAAAAATCAAGATGAAACTTGAAAAACAAAACATACTCTTTTGAGCGCCCCCTAAATCTAAATTCCAACAAAAATGAATTAAAAAATAAAAATAAAAAAAATATACTAAGAAATCTTTAAATTACACTTAGATATCTTAAAATTCGATGCCTATCCTTCAATGTTCAATCCTTTGGCTCCAACAATATCAATGCCTCTCCTTTTTTGGGAGTCTAAGGCCACAAATTAGGTGCTCTTGTAGCATTTAAAAGAAATAAAAATAAAAACACATGCAAAAGTGGGCCATCGAAGACCCAATAATTTTATTAATAAAAAAAAATACAAGGATGAATACAAAAACATAAACCATTATCATAATGTGTATGATTTAAAGGAAAATAACTTCCCAAAACCACCCTAAACTAATATTTACCTATTTTGGTGTTTAATTGAGAACATAGACACAACAAGATTCTTACAAACCAATTTTTGGACCATATATCTAGGACAATGTTGGCATTGCCTCCTTAAGTGTAATTCCCAATTTTTGGACCATATGTCTAGCACAATGTTGGCATTGCCTCCTTGGAGTGTAATTGTGTAATTGAAGAGGACCAAAAGCATACCACCACCCCCTGGATAATAATGATAGTGTAGTACATGGATCATATACAATGGAATCTCTGATTTTTCTATGCAATTATCATGACTTGTACAAATCAAAACCTCTAATATAATATTTATTTTTCTTGGTGAAAAAGATAGCATGCAACACCTATATCAAACCAATTGCAAATGAAAATAAACTGATGTTTTCTCTTAAACGTGTAATGTTGCTAGATTATTATTTCAGTTTTGCTCACTTGTTTTGTGATTCCAGAAATGTCTCATTATGAAGTCATAGATTTTAGCATTACATTTTCAAATAATGTTATAAAAAGAGTATCAATAACATAGGTATTCAATAACAAACGGCACTAACATTTCTACTTATAAGAAAAATTAAAACAACTCTTTATATTTATTTCTCGTACTTAATGGTGAATGAATGGGTTCTAACAATGTAAGTAAAGCTCATTGTATTTGAATGATTTAAGCTCTATTTTTAAGGCATATGTGCATTTTTTACCTATATTTTTTTAATTTATTATGTTTATAAATGTTTCTTATTAGTCCCTGTCGAAGGCATAGAGGGACTATAGCGATTAATAATTCGTTGACTTTATATTAATTTTTCCTTTAACTATAAATTTTCGCATAATCTCTATTGTTCGAACTAGAGAACTAAAAACATTATTTAAAAATATATATATTTGTCATCTCATTGGAGAATAGATTCAAAGTCTTTTTACCAACTTCGCTATTCCCAATGTTTTAAATGTTAACATATCCAAAGTTTTGAGCGTCGACACTCTTTTTGAATTTTATTATTTTTATTTAAATGTTTACATATCCAAAGTTTTGAGCATGGACACTCTTTTTTAAGTACTTAAACAGGCATGACACAATGCATTCCTGACACGGTGCATTCTTTTTTAAATGTTTACATAGCGTGAGGCCCTTAAACAGTCCCGGCATCCTTAAATGTTTAATTAACAAGCCTGACAACCTTAAATTTTTACTTAACAAGCCTGTCACAATACATTTTTCTCCAATTTTTGGATACAATCTTGTATGCAATGAATTTGGGCAATATTGTTGTCCACCGGCACTCGCATAGTCGACTATAATGATGGAGTTGCTTCTACATCATATGTTTCATACTTCTTCTGTATTTGGAATGCAATCTAGTCATCATTGAGGATACATATATTCTTCATCGGTTCACTAGTTGTTACTTGCTCGTTGGTTCGTTGGTTTGTTGGATGTTGCTTATTGCTGTTTGCTTCAACTTTGAAAATTTGAGGTCCTGCAGCTGCAGTTGGACCTCTTGGTGCTTTCTCACTGGTTTGTTGTCATTGCTTGCTCTTGTTTGCTTCAACTTTGCAAGGTTGAAGTTTTGCACCCGCATTTCGACCTGTTCTTGCACTTTGCAAGGTTGAAATCATGCACCCTTGTTTGCTTCAACTTTGCAAGGTTGAGGACCTACACCCACAATTGGACCTATTGCTGCTTTTTACAGGGTTGAGATCCTGCACCTACAATTGGACCTATGATTCTGTCGTTCACCATTCACAAGTAATTTTCAATACCATAGTTCCATTGATATTCTTTGTTTACTGCTTACTATTTACAGTTTGCAAGTAGGAATGTTCAATACTAGGAGGTGATGAAAATAAAAATAAATATAAAAAAAATATAGAAATAATAACTGAGTGAAAATGATCTTATAGAACATCCTTAAATGTGACCATTTAGATCAAAGAAACGAGAATTTATTACTATCCCCGAAAAGTGTTGAACAAGAAAGCTTGTTGCCTTTGCAAAATGTTCTTGTAGAAGAAAATTGCAACTAGGTATAGAAGGGATAAGTATGGTACAAAGTTAAGCAAGCTGCAAGAAAATTCGACAACATTGTCGGTCCTTATCCATATTTATCAGTGACATATTTTAGTAAGTTATAAAAAAAAAATTGCAGGACCTGAAATGTAAATCCTCGATGGAGGGTGAAGATAAAACACAAAATGACCCAAGTCCAAACATTAATTCTTGTTTCTCCTTTGTTGGCAAGTTAAATTCTTAGTGGGCACTGGAGTTTGAACAATGGTTTCTTTGTATATTTGGGATGGGAATCAGTAGACTTGTGAGAAACAAGATGTCTAATCGTAGAATTAGGGGGATTATCAATAGGTTCAGGAAAATCAAGGGATCCTGGAGGATTAGGCTAAGGTTCCATAGGTTTTAACCAGTGCAATACTATTCAAAACTTCTTAAAACAACTGACATGAATTTTTATTGCATAGATCATACCTTACATCTTCACATACTTGGCATTGGGATGGTGTTGGTTTACCCTCTTGTGCAGACATTGCAAGTCACTATGTCAATTGAGGGATGGTACTAAATCACCCACTTGTGCAGCCATTGCAATCCATTCTGTTCATTGCTTGTGTTTACCAAAGAGATAAATTGTAGGCGTAAAGGGTAGAAAAACGATTCCAGATCAGAGCCCAGTGACAAAGGTGTAAATACAGATGGCAGTGTGTAAGGTACCGAAGAGGTTGGGAAGGTGACAAATGACTTGTAGATGTGGGAAGATTTGAGGACCTTATCTCTTTCGCAAATAGTTATTATTTGCGTGGATGAGACATGGTTAGCCACATGTCAGGTTTTGTATCATGGTGGAAACTTAGCATCGACAAGCTTTGGTTATTGTTTCTTTTTTATGAAATTAGTCTAGCTAGTTGTCTTTCGGAGTCCCACATGCACGGTGGCTAGTCTGCATTTATTGCACGTGTTTGTACTACTCCGGGCCCGTACTGCTCCAGGAGTTGTACAAATTTTGCATTCGAAAACTCTGGAAGTGTCAAATAGCCAAAGTCCCCAAGTCCTTGATAAGGATGGTTAAAGTAATCATGGGTTAATTAACAGTGGGTGTGAGTTAATGACTCTGGGAGAAAGTCACTCTGCGAGACTTTCACGCTTCACATTCAAAAACTCTCAAAGTCCTGAATTGGCGCCATGTATAAGTATGGTTATAAGAATTCCAAAATTTGGAAGAATGATAAAACTTTAGCAGGGGCACTAAAGTAGCAGGGTCACCCAGATTGTGGTTTTCAAAAGTGATCTATGTCTCAGGATCATTTCAAAAATAAGAGGCACACAAACGTTAATCTCCTAAAAGGGTTCCGAAATTAAAACCATGGTATAGCTTGAGAAGAAGTTTTCTACACATTCATTTATCTCCAGTGGCCTCAAACAATGAGAGGGCATGTCAATGCTTGATACAGAACCCACCTCTGTCATAGCCATACTGACATACAAAAAAGGAAATGGGATGTTCTCCTCATCTTTATGTTTTTGAAACCATATGTTTAGTGCATTTTCCAGGCTGTCCCCTTTCCAATCACATATTCCCACTTTCATTCCCTGGACATCATACCATATCTCTTTGGAAAATGGCAGTGCACAAGGATTTGTGAGATGATTTTGGAGTTTTCATTGCGGAGCAAGCATCTACGAGGACCTTTTCATCCCCTTCTTTGCAGATTATGACAGGGCGAGATTTTATTCTCTGAGGAAAACCACATATAATTGTTAGTTTTATGCTGAACTTTGGGTCTTCCAAAGCATCTTCCATCACCATTTCCACATCTGGACCTCGTCTTTTAGAATTGATTCTTTGTAACCTAAATGGACAATTCATTGATATGTCTCGGGATGAGTGCCCCAGTGCCCAACCTTAGAATATCTTCTTCATCTTGTAATAAAATTGAAACCTTGAGAAGTTGTGTTATGTGTTGGTTCCATTCATGTGGTAGAGGTCCATGAACTCCTAAATCTTCCCCTTTTTTTATCCCACGGACCATCTATGTGAGTGTTCTAAGTGGGAGACATCAAAAAGTCGTTTCAGATCTATTTAGTGTTGACTTGTGAAGAGTGAGGATGAAATTAAATGATGAATATGATTGTAAAGCTATATACAATGACTATCGTAATGCTTATAAGGTGCACAAATAAAATAAGTTCTAAAATTATATGTCTTAAATACTCAGTCTTTGTACTGAGCAAGTTTATATTGTTGTTTTATTTGCATTATCTCTTATATATGGTTGAGCACTAACTATAGCTTTGTTTCTTTGTCATATTCTATAGCCACCATGAAGCACTGAATTTGAAATGAAAAAGGTTGAAGGATACATGGCAAAATTGTTATGCACTCCCGAACTTATAGTTATCTTTTTTGCTATTTGCATATTATCTAAATATAGCTAAGAAACATCTTGAAAATCAAAACTTAAAAGATGGATCATGTAATAGATATTGAGTGCTATCAAATAGATGCAGACTCCATTGTACATGACAACATCGACCAGGTATTGCATAGAAATGCCCTTTTCAGATTAGATTCATTCTCGTATATTGTGGAAGATTGCCTCTTCGATGCATTTCAAGTTCTATTTCACTTCCATTATTCCTCGACTGAGCTATGCAATGGATTGATAGATAATTTCTTGTCTTGCTTAGAAAATGGCAACGTCGAGGCATTAGAGTCGTATCAATACGAATTGACATCTGGCTTTCTTTGCCAATTGCATGGAATACATGATGTTAGTACGTATCTTTCAAAGATGTGATTTTCTGCATCTGCAACTATGCCTCCACATGAGAGAGGACTTTGGGGAGATACATTTTGTATACGGTGGCTAGCCAAGTGGTTGAATATATCAATTGGAATTTGGTCATTAACAAGAAAAAGAAGATATCTACTATTCAACAAAACTACATCTAGAGATACATATTGCATCTTGGTCCATGATGCCAATCCTCTAAGTGATCATTATGAACCACTACTCTATAAAAAAATTAAGTACCAGAACAAAGGGGAATTCGGGTATGCAAATACACAACAACCAAAGTATGACAAAGACGTCCCTAACAAACAATCTCCCAAAAACTAGTCCAAGACACAGGAAAAGAAGAGTCACAGGAAGACAAAGAAGGACACCAGAAAATGGTCTGATTTCCACAAAATCCCCTGGCACAACACCGATGAATGTCACTCAAAACAGTCATTGGTGGCTGAGATCAAAGACAAGGAGCCAAACCCTGATTCTGAATCTAATTCTGAAAATACTGGTAAAGGACAGATCATTGACACAGACCCCACTGCTATTGTTGCGACCGCAACAATTCAACCAGAAGAACCAACAGATCCTGAAGAGGGGGAGCACCTTTCTCATTCACAGATGTGGGTGAAGGGGACCCCTCTACATTTTATTGTTGATAGCAGAAGCCAGAAAAACCTCATCTCAACAGAGGTTGTCAAACAGTTGGGATTGTCGACAACACCACACCTGCAGCCATACAACATCAGGTGGCTTCGAAAAGGACGAGATATTCGTGTCAGCCAATAGTGTCGATTGTTATACGGCATCCAACCCTTCAAGGATGAGGTATTGTGTGATGTTTCCCCACTGGATGTTTGTGATGTTCTCTTGGGCCAACCATATATGTGGAAGCACCATGTTGTTTATGAGTCTTGACCCCGCAGTGTCATTGTTTCTCTAGGGGGTCATCTCTACAGAATACCAGAGGTAGTTCCAACTACTGTTCCACCTAAAAAGTGTCACAAGGTAGTATCTCATACTACAAAATTTAGCTTCTTCACAACCTGTTCAAAAGAAGAACAGAAGGACACTGCAACCACTACAGCCTCGCCCCAAGCACCTTCTATCAAATAGAAGCAACTCGATAAGGTTGCAGCAAAGCGCAAAGATTCCTTATGTGCATCGTCCTCTCATGTAGCCCAACTTATTGAACGGCCTCAGCCTCAACAAGTTCATGACAAACTTCCACAAACTGAGCAGTGTGACGTCTCCAGCAAGGCAAGCAGCTCACCAAGATACAGATTCAGCAAACGCTTTTCCCTCTCCCTCGGGAACTCAACGCAATGGATACCATTGCTTCATAAGGAGGGAGGATTGATCCAGGTGGATATCGGTGGCCACCCACCTTTTCCAACTGGCTCAAAACAGTTTTCTGGCAATTTTGGCAATTTACTATTTTTAGCAGTTTTTAACTTCCAGGGCCATTTTGAGGGCCCAAATGAAGGTTTTTCGAGATTGAGGTCCTTAATGATATATAAAGTCATAATTGATCCCCCAAAATGAATCTCCTCGACAATACCTTTCCAACGATCTATCACACGCCTAAAACGGAGATCGTATGCAAATGTTACGACCCCGGGAAGTTGATGTACTCACTTACCCAAACGGGGCCCACATGACTTTTGGCGCTTCATCTCCTAGGGTTAACTCTACTAGAAGGTTATTTCTCTATTCACAATTTTTCTGACAAAGAAAAGATCACCTTCGCACTCTTAAAGCTCTCCCTCATGTCAAACATTGGTGGGAAACTTACTGGGAGCAAAGTTCCAAGGAGGAGTCTGGAATATATGGGGCCGATCCCACTTGGGATTGTTTTGTGGATGCGATAAAGGAACAGTATTACCCTGTTGGAAACTATGAGGACCAGTAGATGAGATGGACCACACTGCGGCAAGAGAAGGGCCAAGTAGTTCCGAAGTTCACCAATACCTTCCATACCTTGTGCACCAAGCTGGGAATCAAAGACTCTGAGTGAAAATTGGTTTTGAAATATCGTGGGGCTCTACATAGATACATCCAGACTGAAATGGATTTTTTGGACATCTCATCACTCGGTGATTCTTATCGATATGTTGTTAAAATTGAGCAGAAATTTAAGTACCAGAACAAACGGGAATTCGGGTATGCAAATCCGCAACAACCAAAGTATGACAAAGACGGCCCTAACAAATAGTCTCCTGAAAACTAGTCCAAGACACGGGAAAACAAGGGTCACGGGAAGACAAAGAAGGACACCGGAAAATGGTGTGATTTCCACAAAATCCCCTAGCACAACACCGATGAATGTCACTCAAAATAGTCATTGGTGGTTGAGATCAAAGACAAGAAGCCAAACCCTTATTCAGAATCTGATTCTAAAAATACTAGTAAAGGACGGATCATTGACACAGACCCCACTGCTATTGTCTCGACCACAGCAATTCAAACAGAAGAACCAACAGATCCTGAAGAGGGGGAGCACCTTTTTCATTCACAGGTGTGGGTGAAGGGGACCCCTCTGCATTTTATTGTTGATAGTGGAAGCCAGAAAAACCTCATCTCAACAGAGGTCATCAAACAGTTGGGATTGTCAACAACACCACACCCACAGCCATACAACATTGGGTGGCTTCGGCAAGGACGAGATCTTTGTGTCAACCAACAGTGTCGATTGTCATACAGCATCCAACCCCTCAAGGATGAGGTATTATGTGATGTTGCCCCACTGGATGTCTGTGATGTTCTCTTGGGTCAACCATATATGTGGAAGCGCCATGATGTTTATGAGTCTCAACCCCGCAATGTCATTGTTTCTCTGGGGAGTCATCTCTACAGAATACCAGAGGTAGATCCAACTACTGTTCCACCTAAAAGGTGTCGCAAGGTAGTATCTCATACTACAAAATTTAGCTTCTTCACAATCTGTTCAAAAGGAGAACAGAAGCACATTGCAACCACTATAGCCTAGCCCCAAGCACCTTCTATCAAACAGAAGCAAATCGACAAGGTTGCAGCAAAGTGCAAAGATTCCTTCTGTGCATCGTCCTCTCACGTAGCATGACTTGTTGAATGGCCTCAGCCTCAACAGGTTCATGACAAACTTCCACAAACTTAGCAGTGCAACGTCTCCAGCAAGGCAAGCAGCTCACCAAGATACAATTCAGCAAACGCTTTTCCCTCTCCCCTGGAAACTCAACGCAATGGAGACCATTGATTCCTAAGGAGGTAGGATTGATCTAGGTGGATATCAGTGGCCACCCACCTTTTTCAATTGGCTCAAAACAGTTTTCTAGCAATTTTGGCAATTTACTATTTTTAGCAGTTTTTAACTTCCGGGGCCATTTTGAGGGCCCAAATGAAGGTTTTTCAATATCAAGGTCCTCAATTATAGTTGAAGGCATTATTGAGCCCCCAAAATGAATCTCCTCGACAATACCTTTCCAACAAGCTATCACACGCCTAAAACGGATATCGTATGCAAATGTTACGACCCCGGGAAGTTGATGTACTCACTTACCCAAACGGGGCCCACATGACTTTTGGTGCTTCATCTCCTAGGGTTATGTTTTTGGATGTATAGGGTTTTTGGAATTCCTTTTTATTGTAAAAAGGCCTTTAGAGCCTCATTGTAATGATCTTCTTGCGAATGCGAGTAGCCGTCACATCTCTTCTCAAAGATAAGCTGCCACCATTCTAGCGAGTCTTTCACTCTGTATTTTTTACAGTCTCTGTACATTTCTTTCATTAATAGAAATCGTGTATTATTGTATATCTGTGTTTATGGTTGCATCTCTGATACATTTATGTTATCTTATGGAATATCTTCGATATCTCTGTGCATTTCTTTATTATATCTCTTCTCGCATTTTGTGCCGAAAATAATCTGGATCAAGGTCATAGAGAGATTAAACAAAAAGCGTAGACTGACTTATCACAACTTGAAAAAGGTCATACGTGAAAGAAATAAATGCATTGGTGCACTTCCTTATGAACCTCTGAATTGTACGACCGATCATCATGAGGTGAAAGGGAGCTCGACCAGGAAACATAAACTCACATATCACAACCTAAAACAAGTTGTGCATGCACAACACGAGCGCATTTACACACTTCCTAATGAACACAAACATCACATGTCTAATGAAAAATACCATCACCCTTTGCATCATCAACGTGGTGAGGAGGCAATGCTCGTAACAAATGTCGATTCCACCTTCAACATGTCTTGTCAACAAGTGAAACTAGTTTCGAGTGGAAACCATAAGTTAAGCTACCACATGTTGAAAAAATAGATACGTGAGAGAAACAGGTGCAGCTACATATCCCACAGTGGTCATGATACTAACCGAGGGGGAAAAATCATGTATCGTAAAGTAGAGCCAACACTATGCAATGCTAGCATTGAAAACCAACAAACACTTGCTACGCATCCTCGTCTAGGAAAGAGAGATGCAAAGCAGACCTATATGAAACAAATTGAAGACATTCCTTCCATTGCATGTGTGATTTGTGAAGAATTGAATTTCTCAAATAACATTAAGCCTTTCACCCGTGACTTACAAAAGTAATACATCATCTTGACACTAAATGATAGAACATTTTCCACTAGCAATTTTTGTCTTCCATGCAAACGGTCACTTGAAAATGGAAAATTGCCACAATTTGCAACACCTGACCAAATAATATGTAACACACCACTACCGGATGTAAGTACACTTATAGAACTTGAAAAGAGACTTGTGTCTCTACAAATTGTATTTGCACAAATCAGACCCTTAGGCTATAAATGACCCCAAATGGGCTTAACATGATCAATTATTAACGTGCATGTCCAACTAGATGTTGTCCAAAAAGCGTTGCCACAATTTATGAGCGAAACAATGACGATTGTTGTAGCTCTCAAAAGGAATTTGCAATAAAATAATGCATACCAGACAGGTAGAGTATGTGTGCACATTGTCATGAAAGCATTAAAATAATTTTGTTCCAGGACCCTGTACAAAGCAGAAAACATTTGTATAAATGAGAACTAGAACCATGTTCTTGAACAAGGAAATGAAAACTCTACACAAAATTTTGACACTACTAGTGAATTTTATACAAGCGATGAATCAGAGAATGAAAGACCTGCTGAAACATTGATACATGGATTCACTGACTCACAACGCATTCACGACTTGCAAGACAAGATTGTCGAATTCGCACCTCTTGAAGGGAAACGTTCACTTGGAATATTCAAGGACAAATTTGTTGAGGAAATGAACTTCCCAACATTTTTCTATGGAGATCCACGTTCTAGTGACATCATGGAATGATTCAACTACCAAAAAATAGTTCGATGGGAACTGCTACATTCAAGCGGTGACTTCTCCTGTCACATAACAAAATTGTTTTTCAAAACAATGTGCATAATAATTGAGAAAGTGCTCTCTTGCATGTGGGTGTGAATAAGAGAAGGCCAGCAATGAGGAAGAAATTTATTGGCCAAAAATGTCAAGTACAAAGCAAACCTAGAAAAAATCCTAAAATCTGATATTGGATACATAGATTTCAAAAACGTTCGCATCTCTCTTGACTACTTGGAACAAAACAATAAAATTATATTTGCAATGATCCGACAATTGGGACCTCCAACTTTTTTCATCACATTTCAAAGTGAAAAGCATCGTTGGGGTCCATTGGTGTATGGTGTCTTCATTATATAGGAACAGGAACAGGAAAAGGAAAAAGAAAACTAAGACATTCGAAAATGATGGCATTGACTACCTCATAAGAAAAGACCCAGTGACATGTACTCATTACTATAGACATAGAGCAAATGCTTTGAGGAAATTGATATGTCATCATGAAATGTTCGTCTAAAAAATATCGGACTACTATTTTGTGACTGAATTCCAAAATAGAGGGAGTGAACATGACCACGCACCATTATGGATAGAGGGTGCACTAGTCTATGGAAATGACAACAACTCACAAATCGAGCAGTTTCTGGATAAATACATAACATGCAACATGAACCATTTGGATCCAGAAGTTTTCAAAGTTCATAGACATTACCATACAAGAAGCTGTAAAAAATGAAAGAATTCACATTGCCGATACAACTTCCATGTGTCTCCAATGAGAACAACAAGAATCATAGAACCAATTAGTTTAGAGGAAAATGTTCTAATTGAGAAATCAAAATCTTTTTTCACATTTATAGAACAATGAGACTTCGATGACTTAATGAGCTTCGAATACTTCTTGGAAGAACTAAATCTAACAGAAGATGAGTACATCCAACTGATACAATCTACACTTAAACAACCAACAATTTTCCTTAAATGAAAACTTTCACACATTTGGAACAACGGTTTCTCCAAGGACATGCCAATTATGTGAAATGCAAATACAGATGCACAATATGTCCTCAATGCATATGTTGTGGAATCATATTGTACCTCGTACATGACAAAGGTTGACAAATATATGACAAGTTCATTCAAAAAAATACGCAGAGAACTTGAAAAAAGTCAAATTGATTCTATGCAAATGATACGTACACTTGGAAATACATTACTTAATCTTCAACAAATATCTGCTCAACAAGCAGTCCACATCGTGCTTTCCCTGCCTCTGAACTATAGTTCAAGGAAATGTGTCTTCATAACACATATCCACTTGACACACGCACATTCATGCTTAAACCGTCATCTTTGCTAAAACAAGAGCCTAATAATTCATAGGGCGTGATATGTCACTCTATTATTGATTACTACCTCTGGCGTCCACCTTCTATTGAGCATATCTGCCTTGCAGCATTCGTATCGCATTACAAAAAAAATGTTACACCCATATCAAAAAGAAAGAAAAAACAAATGTAATATGTTTTGTCAAATACAACAAACACATCGACTATGAAAACTTATGTAGAAAGAAAATGTTGGTGTACGTTCCATTTGATCAAAATGAAAACACATTAAAACATAACTTCCCTACATGGGAAGTTGTATCTATTGCTTATGAGACCATAGTACAAACCAATGAGGCTAGATTTACATACAATGTCAACCGAACATGGGGTGATTTAGAAAGTGCACTTGATGAACTAGAAAACCCTGACAATGTTGATGAGACATTAACAAAGCATAAAACAACTAGAACTCTCTGTGAGTCCTATGAATTGCAAGCAGATTTGTCTTGTCCTTGAGTAGCCGCCATTGAAACATGTATCAATATTGGGTTTAAAGTCACAAAGCATCCTTTCTTTATAGAAAATGAAGAATAATACAGAGTTAGACGACTGTTGAATTGAGAACATCAAGCAATCCTAAAGGACAAACCAATGAGGCTAGATTTACATACAATGTCAATCGAACATGGGGTGATTTATAAAGTGCACTTCATGAACTATAAAACCCTAACAATGTTGATGAGACATTAACAAAGCATAAAACAACTAGAACTCTCTGTGAGTATGTTGGCCCTTGACCAAGTTTTGAGGATCCTTGATCATCTTTCACATATTTTGGGACTTCGACAGGCTGTCAAATGAGGAGCACAAGTCAAAGCAGAGATCGCGGGATCTTGGCCCCTTGTTTAGGGATTTTTGGGTTTTGGGTTTATGTAACGGGTATGGGGATGTCGGCCCATGGGTTTACCCGTGTTTAGGACCATTTTGTAATGTATAAATAGAAAGCTAGGCTATGTAAGTAGGAGGCGTATGTGATGCTAAGTGCAAAAGTGTGCAAGTGTGTGATACCAAGTGATAGTTGTACATGCTCTGTGCATGTTGTGTGAGACTTGCAAGGCTAAGTGCAAGTGACTGTAAGAGATTGAGTAGAAGCTCTGTGTTGTAACCTATCTCGGGGAAGGAGGATCTGGCGAGGTGCACAGATCTCTTGTCCTATGTGGAGTAGGATCTTGTGGATCTGTGCATGTAGAAGATTGACAAAAGATAATTAAAGAGAAGAAGAGTTGGTGGACGTATCCCCAAGCTGGGAGTGAACCACGTATATCCTGTGTTGTTATGCTTTGTGCGATGTATTGATGTGTTTATGTGTTTACTTGGTTAGTTCTTTGGCATAGATAAATGATAGATAGTTATGTTGATTCTTTGTTCTTAATAATATGAATAAGTGCTAGATCTAACCCATGTGAATGTGCTTAGTGATCGAATATACTAGATCTGGGTGAATACTGTGATGCTCTATGAACTGTAATCGTTAAGTGCTTTGATAGAATATTGTAATCACATATTTGTGTCCTAGCTAAGGTTGCAGACACTAGATTCCTACAACCACCCCTACCTCTACCTCGGGTGAGACTTCATCTGCTTCACAGGTGTTGTCGAAAGGGCCGGTAGTTAGGGTTTTGTTGGTGCGCTCTTGAGTGTTGAACCCTGGGTCTACCCCTATGCCAACAAATGATTCTGTTGTCGGGACCTGAAACTGTGATTGTTGGGAACTGAAGAAAAGAGAAATCTACATGCGTAGATCTGTTGCCCTAGTGCACAGTACTCTACTTGACCTGTAAATATCTGTGCTAAGAAGAGAAGTCAGATCTGAAGAAAAGAGGTAAGATCTTGAAGCTTTGTGATCTGATAAAGGTAAGAATAGTGAAAAAAAATTATTGAAAAGGTAAGATAAGTGGAAATTTTTATTTCGAAAGTATGAATCTAGGTATGTTTAATAAAAAAATTCCTAGCCTGAAAACTAGGTCACAACTAGAAGAAATAAGATTTGATATGAGTATATATGATAGAAATGATCAAAGATATGTTTTTCCTATGCATAGAAAGAATGTTTGGACTAACGTATGGATGCAGGATCCTAGAAAGAATTTTTTGCAGGTTAGCTACTATGACCCTAGTGCGCATTACAGGAAAAGTTGGGGATCATTTAAAAGAAAAAGAGGATTAACCCTTTGTTATAATTGCAAAAGACCATGACATCTTGCTAAGGAATGCCCTGGTAAAAGGCCTAGTTGTCCTTGTTGTAAAGCTATGGACCATGAAGTTTTGGATTGCCCTAGAATGATTGTTGAGGTTGAAAAAATGAATATGAGACAAGAAAACCTTGAGAAAGATCAAGAAACTGAAACCATGGCAGAACCCCAGAAAGAATCAGAGAATGTATTGCTACAAATGAAAGAAACCCTGAATGATCACAGAAGTGTCAACTTATCAAAGATATTCAAAGAAAAAGAATGCATAGAAACAAGAATAAGAGACTTCGACATTGACTCTGTTCTGGATGAAGAAACATAGGTGAATTTCATGATAGAAAGAACTTGGGAAATTTTAGGAAAGCCTGCTATGATTCCTTCATTGGGAGGAATAGGATTATTCAGAGTAAATTTGATAGCCCTATGTGGAAGACTCACCTAGATATCTATGAGAGCTCATGGAACTTCAACAGAGGAAGATTTTGAGGTTGTTAAATTTATTGAGAATGACAACCCATTTGCTATGTTACTAGGAAAAACTTGGATTGAGAAGGATTAGGCCAGAAGAAAAGAAGAGGAAGTCTTAGAACAGAAGAAGCAAGAATTAAAAGATTTCATGACTAGGAGGATATCGCACTTGATTTAAGAACAGGAGAACAAATCGAAGCTATTTAGAACCAAAAACTTGGATATCAAATTTGAAAGAACACAAGAAGACTCACAGAAGAGTGGAGCACCTACCCCAAACAAAGAAGAAGTATTGCCCTTGAACCCTATGAAAGAATATCGACAGGGCGAAGTTACTATGCCAAAAGGAGATAAGAATCAGAATGGAAAGAGGAATACTAAGACAAAGATCACAGGGAAGAAGGCTAGAAATCTCAGTAAAAGAAAGCAAAGTTTGAAAATGTTCCATAGGGGACTTCGCAGAAGAAAGATTTGCAAAACTCTAACTTCATCAGGATATCAGAATAGCGCAACATGGCACTTTTCCATGGCGAAGCGATATGACCATTGGAAGCATTATGACTATTAGACTGACACCCTGAACGGTTAGGACAGCAGTTATGACTAGAAAGCTCACCATTAGACCGTTGGGACAACGCCACAATGGACAGAACCATATTGATAAAGGCCTCTTGTCCGTTGGAGAGATTTGTTACCCATTTTCTACTTAGTCCATCGACTAATGCACCGAGAACACTTTTACGAATTGTATCCGAGCCAACAAGAGAACTCATTGCTATTGCATTGTGTTTATTGAGACCGACACCTATTCCATTACATTGAGTATTCATTCATCGACCTGAGTTATCCGATCGTGAGTGTGCATGTCGGACAAACTCAGCATCGTAGAGAAGTCGATTGAAGAAGTTATAATCGATCTGATGGTCGAGAGAGTAATGTCCACAAGAGTTCAATCCTTGTCGATGAGAGGAGTGCAAGCATCCTCGTCGACTACTCGTGGATCCGAACCATTCTGAGCTGCAACAGAGAAGAGAACCAAGCATCGAGATGACTTGGCGAACGTGAAGTTAATCCCGACCATCCTGCCCAACTACATCTCGCCTTTGGCTTGTGTAGTGATTCATGACAGTGTCTCGAGGGATTTCAATTATACCTTGGTTATTGCGTACCTCCTGAAGGGGATACATGCAGTTAGAATGCAGCAGGATAATATCGCGACATTGAAATTCAACGACTTCAACCTAGGGGACTGTAAGAACCACAGTATGCTCTCCCTTCATAGATACTTGACTAGGATGAAGGGGAATAACTCGAGAATAATCCCCCAACCATGGACTATGAACCTCGCACAGTCCACCATCCTAAATGTGATGAAGATTCCACATTTTTTAAGGCACCAGGAGGTTAACGTGTGTGTTAAGATCATGCTATCGTGTTACCATGGTGGCTACCTATGGCTAGATTCACAGTTGATCTGACATTGATCCATAGGATCACTGGATTGAGCATGCAGGGACCCGACCCATGGGACATCTACCCAGGGAAGGTTGCAGACCATGCACTGGCACAGAGGATTAAAGACACATATGGTGATGTAGAAAAGGGGACGTGAGGCTACAAGGTAGCTTCCATCCAGAATGGCATAGTGCACCTGGCTTGCTAGATGATCGTAGGAAAGCTGGTGAGAAAGAACAAACCTACGCAGGTCACAAGGTTCGTTGTTAACCTCGCCGAAAAATGTGTAGAAGGACTCCAAATGAACTGGGCGAAGTACTTAGTCAACCAGCTAGAATTGGATTGTCGTGAAGCTCAGGATCAGGGCTATGAGTTCCATTTCAATTGGTTCATAATCCTCATAGATTTTACTACTTGGGAGATATCGGAAGGTGCAACCTTCCCGGACATTGAGCCATTCGATCCACTCGCTGCAAAGTTCACCACGCTCTAGTACTCGAGCGATATGGGAAAACAGTGGAAGTCAAATGCAGTATTTCACACATACTATCTCCAGCATAAAGAAGAGCTCCAGTCATACTATAAGCTCACAGAGGAGGACATCGAGGAGATAACCAAGGACTGGTCTGCAAAGCTCCTTATCCCTATTGACCCCGCAGAAATGTCTGATCCCGAACTAATTGGCAGCTTAGAGGCCACTCACAAAGAAAATGACACACCTGGAACCAATAGAAGGAAGAAGACCAAAGAGGTACAAAACTTGAGCAATGCATCATATGAAATCGCTTCAGAGTCACCTAGACAAGGAGGCGATGATGAAGTAGATAGAGAAGAGACCAATGGAAAAGATGATCAGCAGAAACAAGGCGAAGTAACACTGCCCAGGGATCCTATTTATGAGACCAATCCCTCCTAGAAAAGGAAGGGTTCCCCCACAAAACCTACCTCAAGGAAGAAATACAGAGCTAGTAAGACCAAGTTGCAAACTGTGCTCATGCTTGATGACTTTGACTTCATCATCGCAGTTGTATCAGATGCCTCTCAGGAGATTATGCAGAACACTGAAGCCAAGCAAGTAGCCATGTATGATAGGATTGAGATAGAACTCAAAGGGGTGCAGCAGGCCCTTCAATCCAGCCGCGTAGTATCCACTACGCCCCCACCATCATAAGAACCAGAGTTGGGATATGAGCCTACCCAACTCTGCAGAATAGTTGACATGACCGAAGCTCACCTTCGTTGAGCGCAAGAAGAGAAAGAACAGGCTACAATGGCCCTAAAGAAATAACAAGAGGAAATGGTAGAGCAACACTGAGTTGCGCAACAAGAGAAAGATGACCTCCACACCAAGTTCGAAGAGGAGAGAGCCCAGGTCAAGCAAGAGAAAGAGAAGTTGCTCGCAGAATAGATCGGAGTCAAAGAAGCAATCATCAGAGCACTTCACTCTGTGACGGGCTTAGAGAAAAAGGTAGAATAATCAGTAAAGCAGCAAGTAGCGCAGCTTGCGGAAGCTGTCCAGCAGCTTCAACAGAGAATCGCAGATCTAGAGCTATGAACAGTGCCAACTACCCCATAGGATGTATGAGATCAAAGAGAAGCCATTTCTTGGAGCATAGTTGAGAGGATCAAAGCATTCGCTCTGGAGTGTAAACAACTTAGTAGTAGAAGTGTGCAGACCTATGAGCGCCTTGTAGAAGACCCGGAGCTGAGGAAACTGGAGTCACAGCTCTAGGAAGCAAAGTCGCAAGAAGCAACAGTACATGCACAGTTGAAGCCCCTGTCCGTAGTTGAAAGGATGAAGCGATCCCAGGAACAGCGCACTGCTCAATAGTAGGTCCACACCATACAGAGAAAATTCATGGAAGTGACTCAGAGGCTCTAACCAGTCCAGGATGAAGCATGCCAGTTGTTTGAGGATATTGAAGGCCAAGGATCAGAGCTAGAACAAGTAGTTGTTGCAGTCAAACAGCACTTAGAGGGACCTCTCAACGAAGAATTTATCCAGGAGTTCGTCGAGCAGGAGGCCTTGGCGCAGCAACAGGTCGAAGCACTCGAGCCAAGCTCAAGGATTTTGAAGTAGAGTTACCCAGACCAAAGTGACTCAGGACAAGTCACAGGTGAGTGTTGGGGTCATGTTGGCCCTTGACCAAGTTTTGAGGATCCTTGGTCATCCTTGACCTATTTTCAAACTTCAACAGGCTTTCGAAGGAGGAGCCTAAGTCGAAGCGGAGATCACGGGATCTTGGCCCCTTGTTTAGGGATTTTTTGGTTTTGGGCTTATGTAATGGGTATGGGGATGTCGGCCCATGGGTTTACCCATGTTTAGGCCCATTTTGTAATGTATAAATAGAAAGCTAGGCGATGTAAGTAGGAGGCGTATGTGATGATAAGTGAAAAAGTGTGCAAGTGTGTGATACCAAGTGCTAAGTGCAAGTGGTAGTTGTACATGCTCTATGCATGTTGTGTGAGACTTGGAAGTCTAAGTGGAAGTGACTATAAGAGATTGAGTAGAAGCTTTGTGCTATAACCTAGCTCGGGGAAGGAGGATCTAGCGAGGTGCGCACAGATCTCATGTCATATGCGGAGTAGGACCTGTCATATGCGGAGTAGGATCTTGTGGATATATTCATGTAGAAGATTGACATAAGATAATAAAAGAGAAGAAGAGTTGGTGGACATAGCCCCAGGCTGGGGGTGAACCACGTATATCCTGTATTGTTATGCTTTATGTGATGTATTGATGTGTTTATGTGTTTACTTGCTTAGTGCGTTGGCATAGATAAATAATAGATATGTTTGTTGATGCTTTGTGCTTAATAATATGAACAAGTGCTAGATCTAACCCATGTGAATGTGCTTAGTGCTCAAATATACAAGATCTGGGTGAATATTGCGATGTTATGTGATTAGGGTTTTTAACTGCAAAGTAGATACTAGTTAAATATTGATGAACTATAACTGCTAAGTGCTTTGATAGAATATTGTAATCACGTATCTATGTCCCAGCTAAGGTTGCAGACACTGGAATCCTGCAACCACCTCTGCCTCTACCTCAGGTGAGACTTCATCTGCTTCGTAGTTGTTGCTGAAAGGGCTGGTAGTTAGGGTTTTGTTGGTGCGCTCTTGAGCATTGAACCCTGGGTCTGCCCCTGTGCCAACGGAGTCCTATGAATTGCAAGCAGATTTGTCTTGTCCTCGAGCAGACGCCATTAAAAAATGTATCAATATTGGGTTTAAAGTCACAAAACATCCTTTATTTATCAAAAATGAAGAATACTACAAAGTTAGACGACTGTTGAATCGAGAACAGCAGACAATCCTACGGGACATTGCAATGAAAAAACGCTTAAAAATGCACACTCATGTGCACTTGTTCCTTACAAGCGGGGCAGGAACAAGCAAGACATTCACAGTGAAATCACTATTCCAAATGCTTATAGGAATCTATGATTCAAACAGTTTGAGTGACCCTATGAAACCAAAGGGACTAATAGTTGCATATACATGAAAAATTGCATATAATGCAGGTGGAACAACAATCCACTCTGCATTGTTAATGCCTTTTAACAAGTCACATTTTCTTCCACTTAGCAAGGAAATGTTAGATACCTTGTCTAAGATTTATGACGAACTACAATTTGTCTTCATAGATGAGGCATCCTTGATTGGAAGTCACTTCTTATATTCCATTGACAAACAATTGAGAAACATAAAACATGTGCACACCAAACACTTTGGGGACATTGATATGATATTATGTGGGGACCTTTACCAGGCGCAACCCATACAAGATTCTTTGATATTTGAAGAACCTATGGTCAATATGCAAACTGTGACGCATGACTTTTGGAAAGACAACATAAAATTCTTCGAATTACATACTACAATGCGCCAGACAAATGAAACATTTATTGCAATTCTGAATAGAATGCAGAAAAACAACCAAACATGTGATGACTTAACATATATCAATTCAAGTTGCATTCAACCTGCACCAACAGACCCAACCTTCCCTTACCTATCCTACAAGAATAAGGATGTTGCAATGCATAACAAGTACATGTTATCGCTCATTCCTGGCAATGATATTATCATCAATTCAATTGACCTTGAAGAAGACAACCATGGCAATGTACCATGTCATCAACATACAGCCACTTTTCCTTTGCAACTTGTCCTGAAATTAGACATGCTAGTTGAAATATATGCCTGTGACTATGATTCACAAGATGGCTTGGTGAATGGTGTAGATGGAATACTCAAAGCTTATACAAAAACAGAAAAATTTTATGTCCTCTGGATTAAGTTCCATGACCCACATATTGGCCACCAACAAGCAAATAAGTTAGCTTATATATATAATTCAAACACTTCACACGATTGGACACCTATATTACAAATATCAAAACCAATATCAACATCTGAAAAGATAGGTCAACTGAATATTCGAAAACAGTTTCTAATTAAACTTGCATGTGCATGTACAGTCCACAAATCACAAGGGATAACACTTGATAGTGTTGTGTTCGACCATGTTGGAATATGAATACATGGACTTGTATACACAGCTTTGTCCCATGTCAGAACCATAGACTCCTTGTATTTTCTAAGTGCTCTTACAAAATATAAATTCAAAGTCAAACATAAAGTTGATACTAAGATGCAACGCCTTCGAACTAGTGCAAAACGGCATCTACAATATGATTACAAATCCATACAAACAAACTCATATGTATCAATTCTCTCACTTAACACGCGCAAACTACATGCACATATGAATGATATACTCAATGACTATGACACAATGCAATCTGATATTCTGTGCTTGCAAGAAACATACATGACATTATGCATGCAAAACAAGCAATTTCCAAATCACAATTGCATATCAAGTTACATTACACATGGAGTGATGATATTAGTGGAAAAACATGTAACAATTTTGAAGCATATGCATTTCAAAGAAAAAAATGTTGAGATGGTGCTAGCAAGAGTAATCTTTTGTGAATCGGAAATTGCAATATTGAATCTCTATGCCACTCTGCATGCAACATTTCCCAACCTACTGAATGTTGTTTCAAATGCATTACAGCATTTACATCTGAACGAAACCATTATCATTCTAGGAGACTTCAATGTTGACATGCTACAAAATAGTGCCAGAACAAAAGAATTGGAAAACTACATGTGCAATTACAGTCTCTGCTTTCTTTTGGATAAGATAAACCATGTACAAAATGCACTTATTGACCATGTATGGTCAAATGTGCCCATTTCACAATACACCCTCTTTATCTTAGACACATACTGGTTTGATCACGATACAATTTGTATCGTACTTGGATTATGAAATATACATCAAGCATATTACAAAATCATATTTCCATGTCTCAAATCATGTTTGGATACTTTGTTGCACAAAACCAAATTATTCAGCTAGGATGATTGAACTTCTTAATATTTTCTGGTTTGTAATAGACTTTGGATAGAAAGGATTCTATATAACCACAAACATGAATCAAGAAAAAAAAGGTTCATGCTTCTAACTCTATGTGTTACTATATTCCTTTTATTCTCATTTACTATGTGTACATATTGCTTGTTTTTCCTTACATACCAACTTACATTCATGTTCATTTTGTTTTGTATGTTCCCACATGGAAACAAACAGAATAATTGGACAAAACAAAGGACTCTTAACCAGAAATGTAGAAGAAGACATATGAAGGTGCATGCGTCTACTCTTATTCCATACTCCATTGCTTTGTATTTCATTTATTGTGTGTATATTTATTCTACTGCTTTGCACCTCATTTTTTTATATGTAGATACTACATATGTTCCTACATATTAACTTATCTTCATGTCAATTGTATTTTATGTGTTGCTACATTGAAATAAATAAAATTGTATTTAATCTTTTTACATATGTTCCTACATAGAAACTTACCTTCATGTTCATTGTATTCTCTGCATTGCTACATTGAAAAAAATAGACTAATTGAACAAGAGGATGAAGTCTTATGTGCCACAGCAGAGGAAGTTGATCTACAATCTTCCAAAAGGTATACCAACAGTGATAGTAAATCAAACACAGTGCATGTGATTAATGTACATCCATATCAATTATGAACAATATACAATGCATATGCATATTTAGTTGTTTTCATGTTCGATGTACACATGTTTGCATCAGAAAAAATTTGGACAAGTGACATGGGCATGAGTAGTCAATCATTACAAACATCAACACATTGACAAGGCCAAAGGTAAAGATTCATAAATTATGCTCTTTCTATGTTTAGGAAACAAATATCCTTGGTTATTTATTCATCTATGTCATGGTAAATATGTTGATGTCATCTACAACACATGATTTTTAGTTCACAAGAAGTATTGATGAGTACAAGTGAAATGCCCAACATAGTGCAAGGTCCAGAGACTATGAGGTATGGTTACAAAACTCTAACCTACATACTTTATCCAAATTGTGCATCTACTTGTACATTGATGAAAAAATAAAAAATAAAAAGATACAGACTGCCATTCACATTACTTTTCTTGTTCAAAAAATGTCACCAGGTCTAAACTTATACCACCCAATACATTATAAATAGAAGGCTTGAATAGTTGTCGAACTGGACAATTGTTCGTCGAAGACATAATGGTCGTGTGTAGCACTTACTTAGACAAGAAAAACAAAAGTAGATGCATTATGCATGATGACATGACAGAAAATGAAGCCATGATGACATGTACATTGATTATCCCTACACAACTTGTCCAGAAACATGCAGAAAATATCTTGCCAGGTAATGGGATATCTATTACAAATTTCAATATATTACCGAAAACAGTATATGATCGTGGTGATTGTAATCGAATTATATCGCTCAATGAAACAAGTGTTGTGGAAAAAGTTCTCGTGGTTTTCTCAGAATATCATTTCGTAACAGACACAACAATCAGCGAATTTGCAGAGAACAACGACATTTACCCAATTGGAACCATTGGTGCAACTGTCACATTTGTAATAAAAGTTGGCTCATAACACATTCTCCATATAAAATATGGAAACTCGGACAACGACAAGGAAATGGTATTGTTTTCCATACCCATTTTTGTCCTTTTCTTTCACATGCTCATATATCTCAGACATCTTACACAACTATTAAATTGTTCCATGGTGCAACTACAATTGTTCGACACCTGTGCAAATTTATTTTCCTCAATGGAACAACAATTGCATAAAGGGCAATTTCCAATTATGTTGTTCAAAAATATAACGAAGAAAAGAGATGTTAAAGAAAGGATCTTTCGCAAAACCCAAGAAACATTTGTAACAGAATTGCAAACATAGTACAAGATCTCAAGAAACTAACTAACTCCACAACTATTGTACGTATACATATACACTTCCACCCACAATTTGCACAAAAAAATTGCCTTAAACAATTTTATGCAGCGTTTTTGTTGTACACATATATATTATATTGTTCAACATATTAACTACTATGCTCATGTGCGTAGGTTGAGGGTGTTTTGGTTGCAGCAAATGCCTACTCGACCCCCTTGATCATGTATGTGTCAATTGCAATTCTCCTGCTTCTGCCTCTGCGTTCATAAATGATAGCACAATTGATTGTCTACAATGCGATACAAAATTCCCTTACATATATAGACATTGCCTCAACATTGTCATCCGAACCCTCAGCAACACAATTGTACATTGTACAGTTAAACAACCTGTATTACAAGATGTGCTTCCTGGGTTGACAGAATTTCCATATGAAATATACCTACAGAAAAAGGAAAACATTGTCTACATGCTATGTGACTTCCATGTCCATAGAAAATTTACCTTAAATGAGGACAATGCCATACTGCATATCAGTTGAACCAAAAAAAAAATCATATCATGCGTTGACAAGAAACGAAACAATATGATATGTCTCTATCCATGTTACCCAATCAAGATATGAATAAAGTTTCGTAGTACCATGACAAAGTGAACTGGAGACGCATAAGATTGTTGAGTCCAAGAATGAGAAGCATGAGGAAAGACCTCAGACAAAGTACCCAATTGTGAATAAATGAGGCCATCCTTTGAGGGGTCAAAATGGCTTGCTCCTCCGAACAAAACCATCAGGAATTTTCAATAATATTGCAAATTTGGCATTGTTCAAACTCCATTAAGTTAAACGTTGAAAGTCTTTTCCAGAACTAGTAATGTTAGAACATTGTCAGGTCAACGTGATCTTGGTTCATAGTAATATCAAAAGAAAATGTTCATAGTGATCTTGATTCATAGTAATATAGTAATCGGTGAATTTCTTGGTGCCCATTTGGGAATTTGGTTATAGATGGGATACAATGCCCAATCTTTGCTAATTATTTCATGTGTTGTGTTTGCCAGACTTTTGATCATGTGCTTTGGTATTGTAGTTCAAGGTTCTCATGGACCTGGTTTTTGGATTATGAATGGATAATATATTCAAGATATAAGCCATTTTTCTATTATATTAAGAAATATACAAGAACTTCCTTGCCTTTTAATGTAGGCTTTGTGGAGCAAATGTAATATGTAGTTCATTTAACCAATTTTACTTGATTAATGAAATTACCAAAATTCTTCTTGGGAAATATTTTGAAAAAAAAAGATATATGCTAGCTGAAGTCAAATGGGAATATGCTATCAACTACACAAAATTAAAATTCAAGTTCGTCATTGTTATACTTACACTCAATTTGACAATACAATAAGTTTATTTCAACAACTCTCCATTGATTTCTCTGTAGCTTTTTTATGCTTCTCTTATGCAAACACATCCTCGAAACTATAAGTATGACTCACTTTCTCTATTCTTTGATTGAAGTGCATGTAGAGTTGTCTAAAAGACTTCATAGTTATTGTTGGTCCTAAAGTCTGCACCTAACTGCTAAAGGGCAGAGCTAGGCCACCACAAGTTTGTAATGCTCGTTCTTTTCAATTTGCTGATCAGATAGAGGGTTGGCTCACCAAGATAAGAGCATGGTGAGATTGGCAAGATGATATGGATGAGGGTTCTCCTTGACTATTGTTTCACTAATGACAGACAAGTGACATAATAGAGGTAAAAATGGAGGGAAACAACAAACCATTCAATGAATAATCTGTTGCAAGAAGTTTAATACTTAAATAATATTTCAACACATTAAACAATGTATCAAAAACACAATTACTCTCACAGGTTCCAATAAAAACAAATCTTCATCAAAGCATTAGTTGTTCTCACAGGTACCCCAGATGCACCCCAGTCATCTGAAGTGACCAATAGTTCGATCTACCAAATCGACCTCCCTATTATCAGAATGACAAAGGTGAATATTATGGGATCAAAAAAAAAATTGTGTGAGTATTGAATCGGAAAAAATTGTTGCTTATTTTAATTTTTTTAAGGCATTATCACATTAAGAATGCAAAATTATGCTAACCCACTGTTATCTACAAAGGCCAAATATCAATAAGGCATGTAAATCAACTATACATAGTTATAGCCAAAAATCAAGTTATAGTTTGTATTTACATTTGCTCACACCCTTTTTAATGATACAAACACAATACAAAATGAGTATGTGGATAAAATATTCGACTAGAAAATGATGATTTGGAAACAAGTGAAAATTATAACCGACAATTAACTACCAATGCCAAAGATCAATGACACTTGTAAATACATCTGCAAGAATATCCACAAAAATAAAAACCTTCAAAAAATTGTATCGTTGCCAAAAACAATCAGCTGGATAGACATGTTACAAATATTTCAGGTTGTACTATATTGAACTATCATTTAACAATTCCTCTTCCCGGAGTGCAAATGTAGATCAACCTCTGCAAAGTGGGCTTTCTACTCACGGACAAAACTTTCAGGAAAAAGGCATCTTCCTCTGTCTCGACACCTTGTTCTAACACAATTTAAATTAACTTCAATGAGTTGAAAACTCATGAAAATAAACAAGCATATTAGGTGTGTGTTGATATATAGAAAAAACTAGCAAACACAGAGGTCACACAAGGAGATCAAAGAATATTTGACACTAAACACATTTTCAAAGAAAATTATATGGGTTTTTTTGGCACCACATATAAATTTATTTATCCTAACACATATACAAACAGACAAGCCAGATAGTCTATCTAATATAATGAAATGGATATTACTTACTTAGGATGAAAGTCACTTGGAAGTTTACAAATATCATTAAAAATGAATTCCATAAATAGATTAAAGAGATAAAACCTACAACGTAGGAAGGAAAATTTCCAAGATGGCAAGTCACACTCCAACAATATATCAAGTTACAAGTGATGGGAATATTTGTGTTTTTTTAGTAGCTATCTGTTGCACTACTCATAGTAGGAAAAAATTACAGAATGTTATAAAGAAAATAAAAGCAATATGGATTATGCAAAACACACAGTGTAATTAGAATGAGAATACTTTCAAAAAGTAAATGGTTTCAATGCCAGAATTGCTCTATGATATTAACGCTCGGACGCCTTTTATTTCCGAAATGAATGTCGTTCGTCGATCAGTTTTCAATGTGCGATCTAGGTGACCCTGCGACTTTAGCGTGTCTGCTAAAGTTTTAGCAGCTTGCCAATTTTAGAGCTCCCCTAACCATATTTAGCGATGGAAAAAATTTCTTAGAGCTCGAGAGTTTTTGAACACGGAGCATGAATATCTCCCAAAGTGACTTTCTCCCGCAGTGACGTCGCAACCTCTCCTCACTTCAGAGTTCAGGAATTCGAGACTTGCACGACACATAGCATACATATCCTCTGGAAGACAGAACTTCCGAACTCATTAACCAAGGCTATTTACTTGTTAACGCGAGATTAATATAATATTATCATTAGCTAATTCGAGAGTGAGGGACTCCGTCTCTTCAAGGCTCTGGGCTTTGGGAGAAGTGTGTTTGTTCTAGATGGAAAAATTCTCAGAGTGACATTCTCTCGAAGTGATGTAGCAGCCTGACGTCAAAGGATGACGTGTCACCGTGTTAACTCTTTGTAATTTGCCCAAGGTTGTGGAGGCAGTCACAGAGGCAACATCAAAACCACTTCGAGTCCTGAATCTATCCCTCCAAGACTCAGAGAGGGCTCTCTCTGTCTGATCTAGCTTGGTTTAGAATAGGATATTAGGCTAGTTATTAAAGTATAGGGGTTTGTTTTTAAATGTTTTGGTTGGAATGGGAGAGAAGAGGCCATTGGGCAATGGAGTCATAGAGTCATAGCTAGCATCAAATAAGACAGATTTGACAGGCCATTACTACAGGGAAAGTTAGGCAAATCATTGGATCTTCATAAGCTTGAGGTATGGCAGAGGGGAAAAAGGTTTAAGGAAATCAAATTAAATACAGAGCAATAAAGAATTTTGAATTCAACTTTTAGTAGAAAACATTGAAATTATTCTAAGCCAAGTGACAGAGTGTATATCTCAACAAGTTCTACCCTATTACTTCTTAGAATAATTAAGACTACAGAATTCAAGATGGTTTTACAGAGAAAGACAAAGTTACAGAGAAAAACTTCACCAAAGGATTTAACACAAGAATCATGTCATATGGCACTGTGTTGTTGTAATTTATTTGATAACATCCATGTGTATAATCAACATCCAAATGTACAGTCAGGTCCAGGAGGGCCTAACAGGCTTTTTTCATCCAACAAGGTCCAACCACTCCTTCATCTTTTACATGTGCATATATAGAAGAAAATTACTTCAGCCTTCAAAAAAAACTCGATCTCTAATCCTTGTTTCTAATAACAGAAATCAGTTATATAAAATGACACATGTAACTACCTATTTCCTAGGAACTGACTTAACAAAAAATGATTTGAGATCTGGAAATGCCACTTGAACACCTCAAATGCTAGAGGTTGTTAGAATTTGTTGCTAGATAGAGAATTTGTGCTCTAACCACTGCCTGAAATGTAGGAAAGCTCTGCCACTTGTGTAACTATTACCTGAAGATGTGGATCAAATTGTTGTAATTGGAGCTGCCATATGGGTGAAGATATTATGCCTATCACGATGAATTTCCTTATAGCTTCTCTCATGATTGTTGTAAAGTCTAAAGCACTTTGGGAAGCTAGATTTTATCCTTGTTTTTCTACCAAAAAATCTGGAAATAAATTGACTCAACATTCTCTTTTGTCAACAAATCTCTTTAAGATCTACCTTCTTCTGCCACTTGTGATCTAATTTTCCATGTGTTCCCTATAAATAAATTTTCTATCTGTTGTTTCAATGGCTAAAAAAAACTGAAATCACTCTTCATCGAAATCTAAAAAGGATGAAATTTCTTCACTATTATCAAATGTCTAATTTTTGAGCCTAAAAATCTAAGCAGTTGAAATACTATGCCCTCAAATTGCCATGGTGTTTTTATTCTTCTACTGAACTCTTGAAAATGCTCCAAAAATTCAACCTTTAGATGCTCTGTCACCATTCTAATTGCTATTTGTGGCCATCGAGAAAAATCTACAATTCATTGAGTTCGAGTTGCTTTTGAATTTGGCATGAATTCCCTCAAGTGTCCCAGTATCCCTAATGTTGAGATCTATAGGAAAATCTCCTTAATTTGACACCTGTATTGAATAGATTCGAGCTACTCAAAAATGAGGGCATAGCTGCCATACCCAATTTCCCTTTCTCCAGATTTTCTTCCACACTCTTAGTCTTCTTCAAAATATTCTTAAGCTTGAAATACTCTTTCTTCAACTCACTGTGCTGAGGATCTAAACGCATCCCTTTCTGATAGTTCCTCATGGAAACATCACGATATGCAAGGTAGTAATAGGCCTTTCCATGTAAGAGTAATGCCTCGATTATTTTCATTGGCTTTGAGAATAAATCCAGTGCCTGAAATAGCTCCTGAATAATCTTTTACTGTAATCAATAATCTCGATTTAAGCAGCTTTGCCTTAGAGAATTCTAGAGAGAATACAAGAAAAACTTTGTCAATACACTCCAATGCTTTTGAAAAATCACCCATGTCCAAGAGATTTAGTGCCTTATCTAGTGCATTTCTACTTTGTATTAGTTGAGACAATTATTTCTCTGTTGCTGAATTTCTAGATTTTAACTCCAAAGATGCTTTATAGTCTTTCTCAGACTCTTCAAATCTGTATAGTTGACGGAGAAGAGAGCCATGATGTAAGTATGCTTGCAGAAACTTTGGGTCGATATGTCGATTTTTGGCGCCCTGATACTTGACAAACTCACCCGACGTTCAGATAAAAGGCTCCCATAAGGAGCAGAATCATCAGTAACAATAATATAGTCTCCACTAACAACCTCCACAACCTTTCCAGTAAACTTGTCATCACGAATTGCTTTTGAATTAGAAGGAGGTGGAACATAATTAATCCAGATCCTCAAATGATATTTTTTTGTCTGGAGCTCAACATTCTTTAGGCGCCTTTTGGCATCCTCCTCCATCATACTAGCACTCCATTCAACAAATTTAGCTAAACCATTTTCTACAAGTTCTAATGCAAGGTCCTTTGCAACATCACCATCAGGGTAATATACTGAACTGATTAAATTACTAAACTTATGAACACCTTCTAACACAATCCGAACATCTCTGTTTAACACTCTAATTTCAGTGAAATGTTTTACCTCCTTGGCATATGGATCTAGAAGAAATTCATTCCAGCAGAGCGCTTACAATTTGGACATAAGGAAACCCCATCAGGTTGAGGGCCCTTGCGTACGCTATGAAAATGACTCAACTTTAGCGACCTTCATGGTTGCAGCACAACCCTCACCAACATCTCCATATCCATACAGAAAAGAAACCTTACCAACAATTATGACATCTGTACTCTGAATTCGAGTTCTAAGTGAAAGTAACCCTGTACTTATGTGTTCTCATGATATGATTTGGGCATCTGGAATTTGTTCTAACAGTTCTTTTTCTGCATGTACATAATTTGGTGCAACATGTAGTGCAACAGAATTTCCTCCTATGGCTTGACATTAGAATGTTGGACGAATTGACACTTGGAAAACCTTTAGCATTTAACACTGATCGAAAAGTCCAGATCGCAGCTCCATTAATATGCTTTATTGTAATATTTCCTTATCTATGATCAAAACGGTGCTTGCAGACTTAATGATATTTATTCGACTTGGTGAAATGGGCCGCCATAACATCATCCTCTGTGTGCTTAGAGAGATTTTAAGATCGTAATTGCTCAGCATAGAAGATACACGACTGAACAGAAAGTTATCAGGCCCGAATACCTAACCATAGACACCGGATCAGACACTGACAAGGGTGCCAGGCTCGATCCATAAACAACGCCCTTGACACTTGGTTAATCCTTTAGACACCTGCACATCAGCTTTGGCACTTGGCATGAGGTTAAACTTGTTGTGTTTTATATACTTTTTTACTCTGTGGGAAATATCCCACATGCACGGGTTAAAACGCTTATAAGTGTTTATATGCGCTCATGTTCACACGGTATATCAACGAAGTGAGCCCAAGGCTACACACTTGTTTTTAGCGTTAGCGTTTGGGTGTTGGCATGTTTGTTTTGGTTGTTCGATCTTGCGTTGTTGTTGATGCATGTGTTCGCTCTCATTGTTGAGCACTTGGAGATTGGCCCTTGGCCAATATATTTTTTATTTAAATATATTTCAAATGATCTTTTAAGCACCAAAATATTTATTTTAAAATAAACCAAAATTTAAGAACTTTTGCCCAATCACCACTAGGAGAAGTATAATAAACTTGAAAGACAGGTGTTGTAAAGATTTAAATATATTTCAAATGATCTTTTAAGCACCAAAATATTTATTTTAAAATAAACCAAAATTTAAGAACTTTTGCTCAATCACCACTAGGAGAAGTATAATAAACTTGAAAGACAAGTGTTGTAAAGATCCATAGCACATGAAGATCATTTATTTTGCGACATCCCAAGGAGAGGTGTTGAGAGCCTTTTTCCAACTTTGCATTTTCACTATGCACCATGAGCAATTTACTTTATGCCTGAAATAGATATCAGTTAGAATATTGATTTCCCTATAATTTATAGGGTCCTAACACACCGAAAGAATATGTGCCACGTGTCACTTGAAATAGTACAGATGTCGAAACCAAAATATGTTTGAAATGAATGTCATGTGTCATGGTCTAGATCCGAACTCATTAACCAAGGCTATCTAATTGTTAACTCGAGATTAATATAATATTATCATTAACTAATTCGAGATTTCGGGACTCCGGCTCTTCGGGGCTCCAAGCTTCGGGAGAACTGTGTTTGTTCTTGATGGAAAATCTCTTGGAGTGACATGTCATGATCTAGATGAGAGACATGTGTCCTAACTAATGGACGCCACGTGTTTGTGATAGTTTTATGCCACGTATTGGCGGTGGATTGATGCCACGTCTCTTCGGTACTTAGGGCTTCAGAGATTTCTAAATGCGGAGCTTGTATAACTCTCGAAGTAGTACGGGCTCAGAGTGATGTGGATTCCTTGCATCACATGATGTCACGTGTCTTTATTGATGGATGCCACATGTCCTTCGCGGATGAGTACCACGTGCCTCTAGCTCTTCTCCCTTCGGGAGTTTCTATATGCAGAGTTTGTATAACTCTCGGAGTGGTACGGGCTCAGAGTCATTAACCATGTTTATTTCTAATTAACCCAAGATTAATGTATCTTATCATTAAGTATCTCGAGAGTTCTTGACTCTAGCTCTTCGGCGTTCAGTGATTTCAGCATGTTCTGGATTGAAAAATCCCGGAGTGGTACAAGCCCGAAGTGACATGGCACTCTGGGCATTCGGATCTATGGCACTTCCGCTATTTGGAGTCAAAAGGATGACATGTCACATAAAGAATATGTGACACGTGTCACTTGAAACACTACAGATGAAAAACCCAAAATATGCTTGAAATGAGTGCCACGTGTCATGATCTAGATGAGAGCCATGTGTCCTGACTGATGGATGCCACGTGTTTGCGTCAGTTTGATGCCACGTGTCGACGACGGATTGATGCCACGTCTCTCTGGTACTTAGGGCTTCGGAGGTTTCTAAATGTGGAGCTTGTATAACTCCCGAAGTAGTACGGGCTCAGAGTGATGTGGCCACCTCACGTCACATGATGTCACGTGTATTTATTGATTGATGGCACGTGTACTTTGCGGATGAGTACAATGTGCCTCTGGAACTTTGCCCGTTGGGATTTTTTGTATGCAAAGTTTGTATAACTTCCGGAGTGGTACGGGCCCAGAGTTATTAACCATGTTTATTTCTAATTAACCCAAGATTAATGTATCTTATCATTAAGTATCTTGGGAGTTCTTGACTCCGGCTCTTTATTTCAGCCTGTTCTGGATTGAAAACTCCCAGAGTGGTACAGGCCTGAAGTAACGTGGCACTTCGGGCATTCGGATCTGTGGCGCTTCGGCTATTTGGGGCTTCGCAAGTTGCCTCTTGTTCTTAAAACCTGTGTGATTTTGAAACTCTGAATGTGCAGGTGTCATTGATCTGAAGCCACATATAGGTGTTAGTTTTATGTTGGACTTTGGGTTTTCCAAAGCATCTTCCATCACCATTTCCACATGTGGACATCATCTTGTATAAATGATTCTTTGTAACCTAAATGGACAGTGGACTGATATTTCTAAGGATGACACCCTGAGTTCCCAATCTTAGAATATCTTCTTCATCTTGTAAGATAATTGAAGTTGTTATAACACTTTAGAATTTTAAACTTTTAAATTTTAAAATATTTTGTTTTTACCTCTTAAAAATAAAATTTCACCAAAAAAACTTAGGGAATTGTTTTTCAATAAAATAAATCCAAGATCGTTATGTATTAATAAGGCGCTTACAATATCATTCGTTGATGAGTTTCATTAAATTTGATCAAATGGTTCTTGTGTTCTATGGATTATAAACCTTCCCGAATTTTAAAAGAAAACCCTCAATGGTCACTTCAGGACTTCGCGCTTCGGGAGTTTCAAGGCATCTAAACAACAAAAACCTTGAATCTACGAAGCTCTGAAGTCCCGAAGACGGTTCCTTGCGAAAATATTTAAAGGGGTCTATAGATGAGTTATAGGACATGTGTCATTAAATTTTTTCTTAGGTTGGCACCTGGCACTTGTTTTAAACATTCATGTCAGTTTATTCGTACATTTTCAGGTGAAACATGTCGCCCATATTTCTTGACGCATCACTAAAAATGGCGTCATCACTACCATGTCACTCTGAGAGATTGTCCTTCAGAAAATAAAACAAAGAATGCTTTCAGGACCGCCAAACTATCAAAGTGCCGAAGCATTTGATATCATAACAAATAAAAATGTTTCAAAAAGCTAATAAAACATTTAACAATTTTAATTAATCATTATTAACTATTAACTAATCACTTCGCAAATTCGACCTTCGGGATATTTCTGTTGTGACATATCCAAAACTCCCAAATGCCAAAGTGTCGAAGTATGAGCTGCACATTTAAGCAAATGAACTCCCGGAGCTCTATGGTTCCGAAGCCCCGAAATACCTATAACGGTTCGAATGTTTACTCATGGAATCCCGCCTTCAGAGGATTTCTATCATACTTCATTCAAAACCCCTGAATACCGAAGTTTTGAAGTACTTAAGGCTAAAGGCTTTTTAAAGCATGATTAATTAAAACATAAAAGTGATTAGTTGCTCCCGCAATTCTGCCTTCCGGAGATTTTTGTCGTCTTACATTCAAAACCTACGAACATCGAACCACCAAAGTATTAATGACATTTATAACTGGCTAAAGTTAAATATTTGGGTAAATATCGCAATCGCCAGTTGATAAATTCCATAGATTTTTAATAATCACCTTGTCAGTAGATCAATACAAAGATTGATAGACTTTATGAATAAACACATTTTGAATCTCAAGTCATTCTACCATTTGCAATTAGAGTTTTTCATTCAGTAATTGAGAGCTTACAGACTTCTCTTATCACGGTAAGGTTAATTTCATTCTCTGAGAATTATGGCGCCACGCAAACCAGGAAAGAAGCAAGATGCATCAGCAAATGATTCCAACCCAAACACAGATATTCTCTTGGACACCACTTCACGAATTACAGATGCCATCAAGTCTTGGAAACAGGTCTACGATATCTTGGAACATGAGATTCTTCTATGTCCGGATGATTCAGCGGAAGAAGACGAGTCGTTCTCAGCCAAGCTCAGGTTGGTAGCTCAGTCTCAACTGCACAGGATTGTTGCTCGACCAAAGATAATACCCTACAATGACATGATAAGTTGGGCTCTGGAGCACGTTGACATTCAAACCAGAAGCATTATCAGTTACTAGAACACCTATGTTGGCTCCTTTCATCCGGAGGACATACAAGTAATGTATAAACTATCTTCTGCACCCAAATACACATATAATGCAGCATTTATTCTGGATTTTGAAAGGAGAGAATGCACTCAATATGGCAGAACTAGTCATGACATAATCAAAAACTGGTGGGGAAATCCAGCCAAGTTTAAATCCAACGCTCATGGTATATATTCCACAACATTTTTAGATGCTCACATTTTATACATTGCCATGATGTTGTCGGTTATTTGGAAGGAAAAATCTTGCACATTTCACAGTTGAATGGGTGTCTATAATCAATGAAGTGGCCAAATGCTATACTTTCAACTGGGAAAAAATGTTGTTGGATAACCTAGCTAAGGAGGTTGTCGAGTACAAATCATTGAAATCAAGAGGGAAACATGCTCCTTTTTACGTGTCTGCCTACATCATGGATGCCATTTGCTTCATGACTCCATTTCCCCTAATGAACTGGAGTTGAACCCCGGCTAGTTCCGAGCCTATACATTTCTACCAATCCAAACTATGGGAAGAAATGTTAGAATATAGAAGATGGTGTGTTCGTTTTACCATTGACGATACCCTCGTCACCCAACCATAGGCCGAAGCCACCCTCCGAGCACCTTAACCTTGAAAGAAAATTACTCCAGAAGCAAACCCTAGGATAGATAGCCAAACAAGGTGTAGCACATCTTCCTCCAAGGATAGCGCACCAACAATAATTGATCAGATAGTCCAAACCCTAGCCAAGAGATAGTCCAAGCCAAAACTAAAACCGGTTGTTGCAGCAGTTGCACTTGCAACTCTCCTACACATGTGTGCACCAAAATGGGAACTACAGTGCACACCAGTTGTTGCTCTGCAATTCTGAGATGTGTCAAATGAGAACTGATGCCCTGTATTTATAGTGGTTCTGCCAGATTTTTTGGGGCCGACTTCTCCTTCTGGATATGTGTATGTTCAGTATATTATTATTATTTCTGGTCGACTTCTTCTCTTGGAGGATAATAACCTAATATAAATTATCTTCTTGAGCCGACAAGACTTCTAGGGTTATTAGCCAACTCATTAGGGTTTTCTCTTGCTTTCTGGAGTCTTCTATTCTCGTCAGGTTCACACGTGGAGGTAAATACCTCCTGCAACTACCATAATATTAATAGAAAATGCTAAAGATTTATTTTATGAGATGTGTCACAATGTAGTGGTACCCATTCATGTAGCTATCTATGTTCACCCTCCGCTCAGGATTTCAGAGCACATTATGGGGAACTGAGGCACAATTGCATATTGGTACATTGAACAGAACTCTTACATCAGAGTGTTCGACTGCTTCATTTCTCCCCATGCCCTTCCAAAATTCTTGCCTGATAGGCTGGTCTACAGAGAAGTGGCATACCAAACAGTGGCAGGAGGAATCGCCAAAGACTTGAAAGTGGATCAAAAAAAGGTATGGCCAACTTTTCCCATACAAGTTGGCATGTTTAAATTGTTAGATTTTGGTCATTCAAAATTTGAGGTTGCAGCCTTGGAAGATGTCAAATTGGTTGACATTGAATTCAAAAGACATGATCCTCATAGGATGGTAGAGAATCATTTGGCCCATTTCAACATGAAAAGATATATACACGAAGACTCCCCTTATGACAATGTTTTCTAAGGAGCTAGATCCTATGAAGAAGTTGAAAACAAATTTCAGAATTTGCCTCCAAACCAACAAGTTGGTTTCCTCAGCTTTCAAAAGCACAAAAAGAACAACTTGCCTAAGATTTTGCAAGAGTCAAAGCCCATTCCATCTTCACATGAAACTAGATCCATAGAACCTCGGCCAAGTAGCTCCACTGAGGACAAAACTGAAGAAATATTGAACAATACAGATGCATTATTTAAACATATAAAACCATCAATGCCAGGCCTAAATGATCAACAGTTATTAGCTTCCCTTGAAGCCTTCATGAAACATGGTCATGATTTTCCCCCTTCATCACCAATTACTATCATTGTTACTCCCAGTGTTACTAGTCTAGAAAAGTCTATTGCACTTATTTCCCCTATTCCCTCAGTAACTCCTTTATCAACCAGTTTTGAGGTTCCCAGTTCTGAAGTCATCCATCTAGACGAACTCACTCCCATATTGCCTGAAGAGATGCCCCCATCAAGTTTCTTTTTCAATAAGAAAAGAAAAGTTATCATTAAAAAAGAATCTCACCAGAAAGGAGTGGCCACCAAGAGACACAGAATAGTATATGATGGACATGAAAAAAATGACCCTGAATTTGCCAAAGAGGTTACGGATTCACTAGGAGCCTTTGCCACTGCCAACCAATGGTCAGTGGATAATCTTACAAAGTAACTGCAAGAAAATTCTCTCTTGGTTGAACGATTGCAGAATGAAATGCAAAGTACAGAACATGTTATCGGGAGAAGAATGAATTATGACATAGAGCAAATCAGGTTATCTTATCAACAACAAATGAAGCAGCTACAGGAAAAACTGGAGATGAGTGCCCATAATTTACAAATTAGTAATTCCATGATTACTCAGCGTGAAAATTCAATAAAACAGTTGCAGACCAGAAAAGCTTCACTGGAAAAGACAAAGACATATAATATTGCATTCCAAAAACAAGCATCTAAAATTAATGAAAAGTTGGAAGTTGTCCAACAGGATCTATATCAAAAAATGGATACTATTCAGAAATACTATAAGGCAATAAATAATTCTCTGAAAAGTATTTATGAGAAAGAAAACGATGCATGTATGGCCAGATCCAAATTTTAGGAATTCATTGTACGCAGACAGAAGCCAATATTCTTGGTCTTGCCCCTTTTTCACAATATGAACAGGTGAAAGGTGAAATGGCTTGAAAGTTTGGGAGACGAACCTAGAAGAAAGAAAGAAGCTTGCTAGGGAGGCAAAGGAGGCTTGTCTGAATACCCTATATGTTGTAGAGACAGAATTGGTTGAATTCAAAGATAATGATATCTCTGAAACACTTGAGCAAATCGACATAGAAAGAATAAAGAAAGCTCCATAAAGTATAAGGAAAGTAAAAACAATCTATCATCCAACAGATGAACTAGATTGATTTGCTCAAGATCAACAAGTTGTTGGTAAAACCTAGTTTGCATCACCAAATTACAGCCCAGATAATAATGAAGATCGAGGAGAAGCTACCACTAGTACACAAGAAGGTATTTGCCTTCGAATTGAATGAGAACATTGAACCTTCGAGATTTGTCATAGCTTTGATGGAAATGTGTACCATGTTCAATGAACAGACGAAAGCAAGCACATCCGGAAGAAAATAAAGGAGCTTATGAATTGCCAGCCCATCAAGCCATAACTCAAAAAAATCTACGTTGTGTTTTTCAATTTGGATTGTATTTTATATTTAGAGCGGATATTGTGGAAAGCCTAACTACTTCTAGTTAAGACAAATTTTGTATAAATACATAGATCTTACATATTTTCCAGGCTTCTTCTTGTTGAAAGTAAAACATAGAACTTATCGAATATTAATACAAGAGAAGACAGAGATTCTATGTCTCATTTAATTTGAGTTATGTGTTTTCCCTGTGTTTCCATTTCCTCTTCATATTAGCTTCCTTTTGTACTTCTTCAAGATTGAATAATTACAATTTAGTAATACATCTATTGTGATCTTAATACATCAAAGTCCATTCAGTTACGGTTTTTTCCTCTATTCTTACTGTGAGTAAAAACAAGACCTATGATCTGTGTAAATTGTCGCATTCGTAATCATCTGTCAAGGGCACATCTTCATTTTTTCTACTACTGCAAATGAGTGTAATTCATACCTTGCTTTATTTTAACAGTTTTGTCAATCATTTCTACATCACTTAAATTAAATTTATGACTCGGCTAAAGAGAAATTGCCTATGTATTATATTATCATAAATTTCACTTAAAGTTACATCTTAGAAGCACTATAAAAACGCACACATCACACAAGACTCTGCCATTGAATTGGCCATTTCACGCCATGCCAACAAAAAATAACTGGACAATCATTAAAGCCATTAAAACCCACCTCATCAACCTCGTCATTTCAGCACTTTCAGATCATAATTGGAAGTTGAAACTACGATATTGTAGAGCAACCCCTATTGTTAAGAACCCCTTACATTAAATGCTAAGGAATATGGCATTTCATGTCACATATGCTGACAAAAATTTGATAAAACCGGCGAAGGAAATCACAATCAAAGAATATATCAACTTACATCATGCCAAATCTCTCAAACTGTCGAATCAAAAAAATTTGGGTATGTTGTGGGGATCAACGATCCCCGCTCTCTTTCAATATCAATGGCTCACGGTTACTTCGGGCCCCCATACCTATGCATTTATTCCCAATTCAACCTGACAGGGACTACGTTGCCATGCAGCACTTGTTTTAATTTTGCTTTCACAAGTGTGTCCAAAACATCGAAGAGAGAAATACAATGTTTCATGTAGCTAACATACTAAGGACTTATGTCACATTCTCACACTACCTTGAATCACATGTTTCATGTTGTTATTAGATGGGATATTATTTTGATAGATTTTTAATTCGTCTGAGATTTTCACTTGGCCCCAACCAATATTATAAACTAGTTTGCACAAGTGTGCCCAACACATCGAAGAGTGAAATACAATGTTTCATGTAATCAACCTACAAAGACTTATGTCACATTCTCACACTACCCTGAATCACATGTTTGATGAAGTTTTCATTACAAGAGATACTATTTTGATAGAGTTTTAAGTTGTCCAAGATTTTCACTTGGCCCCAACCACTTTTATTGTGCTTATACCAAAGACAGACAACCCTACATGTTTTGAGAACTTTCGGCCTATTTCACTCTATAATAGTATCTATAAGTTCATCTCCAAAATCATCTCTAGAAGGATCAAAGAAACATTCTCTAAGCGAGCCTTCTAGAGAAATATGTCTTCCTTGAAGGGCACAAATACATGAGGCAATTGGTGTCACTCGGGAAGGGCTACACTCGGTAAAAACAAAGAATATGAAGGCCATGATAGCCAAAGTTGACTTGTCCAATGCATTCAACAATGTCAGCTAGCTCTTCCTTCAACTCATTTTAATACACCTAGGCTTTAGTATACACTTTGTGGTCTAGGTTATGGCTTGCATCAGTTTTTCAATTCTGAAAAAAGCCATTCGCCAAGGGTTCCCTTGAACCCCCTAGCTATTCCTCCTAGCAACAAAAGGACTAATAAGAGCTCTCAGGGTAGCTACAACAAACTACATTGTCAAAGGTATTCTAATTGGAAATCAATGTTATGTTTCACATTTACTTTTTTTCGATGACATCTTAATTGTTTGTGACAGCTCAAAATGCATGGTGGATATGCTCAAAGATATACTTAACATGTTTTTCACGACCATGTGAATGGTTATAAACTACTCCAGGTCCTTGATAATAAGTTGGGGTCTCTCTAAGCATGAAAAGCTCTACCTTTCCCAAACATTCCCTTTCTTGACCTCGACCTTCAATATTGGCCTCAAGTATTTGGGTTTCCACTTAAAATCAAACTTCTACCTGAAGAGAGACTGGCAATGGCTCATAGACAAGATTGAAAAACGATTAAACCCATGGAGAAATAGATGGCTATCTCGTGGTGGTCATCTTGTCCTCGTAAAATCTATCCTTGAGGCCATTTCAGTCTATTGGATGTCTCTGGTTTGGATCCCAAAAGGGATCCTCGAAAAAATTCACCAACTCTGCTACAAAATTATATGGGAAAGGAACCAAGAGAAGAAAGTAATGGCATTGGTCTCCTAGAGAAACCTCACCATCCCTAAAAATCGAGGTTGGGACCTCAAAAATATTTTCCTTTTTTCCAAAGCCCTTGCAACCAACACTGTCTGGAGACGCATACAAGGAAAGGATTTATGGGCACAAGTAATGAAGGACAGATATCTTGGCCATCTCTCTATTGAAGACTAAAACTGCACCCCAAATAAGAAAACTCGATCCTCTTCCATCATCTGGAAAACCACCATTGTTGCTTTCCCCCTAATTGGAAACTAATTAATCTGGAGGATTGGAAAATGAGAGAAGGTCTGGGTCTCGACCCATGGGTGGGAAATAAAGACCAACATCAGCTACCCATACCCCTCATCCTTGATCTTAGATCAAAAGGTCTTTTACTATTCATTAAATTGTAGTAGGGAAAGATTCGAATTCCAAGCAACACCAATGGCTTACCTGGAGAGACTTGGGCCTAAACAAAGAGTATGTAGCAATCTAGACCTCTTACACTAACTATCTCGAGAAGTGCAATGTATACATCAATGAAGAGGATGAACTCCTCTGGTCGACAAACCCAATGGGGGGCTATAAAGTCAGACTCGGTTATAATAATTTGACCCTTAAAGGTTTTGGCAATCCCTCATGTTGGTGGTGGAAAGCACTCTAGAAATACAAATGCCTTGCCAAGGCCAAAATCTTTATGTGGCTATTGTTAGATAATAGATCTCTAACCTAGGACTCACTGAAAATTTAAAAAAAAAAATTATAAGAGCCAAGAACATGTAGTTTATGTGAAGAAGATTCAAAAACAAGTGTTCACCTTATCCTCCTCTACCCCTTCACCAAGCAAGTTTGGAGAGAAGTTGAAGACCTTATTGGTCTAAATTCAAAATGGAAAGGAGAAAATGAAGCAACCTTAAGAAAATGGCACAAGGACAAAGAGACAAAAGCTTTCAAAGCTATGCCCCTCACTATAGCATGGGGTGTCTAGCTTGTAAGGAATGAAAAAGTTTTTGAAAACAATGGCACACTACCTTTTAAGCATGCTTCACAAAGTTTGAACATCTTAAGAACTTTCCCTTCGCCTTTACCAATCCACCAAATAGCATGGGAACTGATATGATCATCAACACTCATACACCATGGGCCTCCTTTGATGGAGCTTCACAAGGAGTCCACCCTAGAAGAAGAGCAGGAAGGGGGGGAATCTTCCTCACACAAAACCATACCCTTAGTTTCAAAGCTAGCATTGGCCCTTCAACAAATAATCAAAGTGAGCTTACAACCCTAAAATTGGCTCTACTCATGGCTAAGTCAAAAGGACTCGTTCATCTTCAAGTCATGGGAGACTCCCAATTTGTGATCAAATGGATGAATGGAGAAGTTGAATTGAGGAAATTTTTATTATAGCCCCCTTTTTTAAGATGTAAAACATTTACAATTTGCATTTGTTCATGTGTACAAGGAAGGTACTAGGCTATCCAAGGATGGCCTTGACCTGTAGGAAGGCATTTAGGAGATCATGGAGTCCCAACAAGAACACATTTCCACTTATCTTCACAAATATTGGCTTTAGAATCCTATATGTTTTTGGAAATGTACCCCTGCCTTTTTCATAGCGATAATTTAAGAGTCTGGTTGACATGTTTTAGGACTTATGAAGACTAGCCTTTTTCTTTACAGCACAAAGTTGCTAATACTTTTTATGGCTCATGACAATGATAGTGTTACAAGACCTCCCACATGCATTTTTTATCCATCTTTTTTTCATTTATTACAATGTTTGACTTATGAAGACCAGCTCTTTTTTCTGCGGCACAAAGTTGCTATTACTTTTTATGGCTCATGAAAACCAAAGGGTGACAAGACCCCCCTTATATGTAATTGATAATACAACTTTTGTAATCTTGTCTTATTAATGATTACAACAACAAATTTTGAACCAATCTTAGATCGTTCAATCTTCATTTTATTTTCCTTCAAGGATTAAGGAAATACCCTTTATGGTATTTTGCACTTGTGATTTTGTTACTCTCAAATAAAATCACTTGTTTTTTTTCTGAGGAAAGAGAAAACAAGTATTACTCATTGCATATGAATTATTTGAACTTCATTTTTTAGGCATCATATGCATTTTTCATCTATTTTTTTCATTTATAAATGTCTCTTGTTCTAAGCTTGCTTTCACATGTCCACATCGGAAGAGAAAAATACATTATTTCATGTAGCTAACATACTAAGGACTTATATCACATTCTCACACTACCCTAAACCACATGTTTGATGAAGTTTTCATTACAAGAGATATTATTTTGATAGTTTCAAATCGTCCAAGATTTTCACTTGACTCCAACCACTATAATTGGCCCAATCTTGTTGGGTGGCCAAGATAGCACCATCTTCACCATCAAATCAAAACCTCATTGGGATTTTGCAATATATTTACCATCCATTCACATGATTTATGGTTTCAAAGGGTGATTTTTATTTGAGGCTTGTTTTTCACATATAATAAAAAACTTTCAACATAATTTTCATTAAAATATTTTTCAAAAATCATATAATGTTTTTTTAATTATAATATAAGAATATAGTATTTTTTAAAAATCATATAATGTTTTTTTAATTATAATATAAGAATATAGTATTTTTCAAAAATCATATAATGACTTTTTAATTTTAATATAAGAATATAGTTACAAAGACAAAGGTGGATAACACAATAATCAACATTTTCACCCAAGTTTAACACTAATTTTTTATTAAAAAATAGTGATATATAATGATTTTTTAATTTTAATATAAGAATATAGTTACAAAGACAAAGGCTGATAACACAATAATCGACATTTTCATCCAAGTTTAACATTAATTTTTTATAAAAAAGAATGATATCTTAACTTATGGTCCAAGCAATATTTATAGAATAATCATGGTCATATTAATATTAATCATTTTAGTTCCCTGGATTGGATGTCTTGCAAAATTGTTGAGGAAAGGACGAGTGGTAAACTAGTCTCCACTTGGCCAATGGCACGCCCTTCGAAGGCCCCCTCCTCTTGCAGAAATGAAACAGTTTCAGATCATGCCAAGGGTATTTCCCTATGGGCCGAGTACAATTTGGTGGTTCGAATCGAATGTGAGAATGATTACAAAACAAGGGCTTAAATTACCATTTCTACCAATGAATTGCCCACATGGGGGCCATCTGGAGCATTCCAATGGCAATTCTTATTAATTCAGAACTCTAAAAGCCAAGGGATGAGTATTGTTTCACGTTTCCTCTACACCTTCAAAACTCTAGGCAGGAGTTTATTTGGTTTTGTATCAATCTTTGGTACGGGAGTTTATTTGGTTTTGTATCAATCTTTGGTACTCCATAGCTCCACAAAAGCAAACCAAGAACAAAGCGACCTCTCGGTCAAGTACATAGCTTTTGTCAAATTATTCCAACTTGAAAACAGATTTTCATGAAACCCTAGTTCAAAAAATGCCATAACTAACATGCAAACCAAAGATAGGCTAAGGGGCACTCAAACTTAGAAAAGAGCCAACTTTTATTTATAAATAATATATAATCATTCAATATAAAATATCAATATAAGATATTAATATACAATCTTTCAATATAAGAGATTACTTATTTCCATTGAAATTTAAATTTAGAAATTAGATTATGATAAATTCTTGCTAAGCTTGTTGAACAATTTTCTTTCCTATTTCAAAAAAAATAACTCTTTTCACTGAAACACCAAATATTCTTAACCAAAAGTTTTTTCATGAAAAACCAAAAAAAATATATTTCCTCAATTTGTTTCCAAGGTGAGGGAATATTTTTTGAAGTTCTTTCATGAAGGACCAAAAAAAATGTATTTCCTCAAATTTTTTTAAGGAGATTTTTCAAAGGGAATCATTTTTTAAAAGGAATCCTCAATTTGTTTTCAAGGGCAATCATTATTTTAAGTTATTCCATTAAAAACCAAAAATAGTATTGCAACTTATTTCCTCAATATTTTTTTAAAAATTATTTCATTAAAAACAAAAACAAAAACAAAAAAATCATTTTTCAAAAAAAAACTCTTTTTACTAAAAATTGGATATTGAGAAACTTCACAAACTTCAGTAATTTACAAAATAAAGTATTTTAATTTATAATTTTTTACACAATAAATAAACTTCACAAACTTCCGTAATTTACAAAATAAAGTGTTTTAATCTATAAATTTTTACACAATAAATAAATAAATTTAAAAATATAAAATTTCATACAATTCTATATAATGTTTCAAAAATAATAATAACAAATATTTAAAAAATATTTATTTTTCTTAATAAAATGCTTCACTTTAATATAATGTTTTTAAAATAATAATAATAAATATTTTATTCAGTCTCCGAGGTGTAGGACAGGTGTAGGACAGGGACATTCAGTGACAGAGTGTGTTGTTAAGCCACTCCATGTTGAAAAGTCATCGGTTCGAACCCTGCGGGGACAAAAAATCCAACCACGTTAAGGATTGGTGGTGCGATCCCCAAGTGATTTTGACGGTTTAGATACCCCTGAATCGCGATTTCTCAAGCCAAAAATTAATCTCGATGCCAAAAAAAATCTGGACCAATTAACAAACAAACAAACAAAAAAAAATATTTTATCCTTTTAATATAATGTTTTTAAAATAATAATAATAATAAATATTTTAAAAATATAATAACAACAAATTAATAAAAAAAATCAATAAAATGTTCCTATTAATATGAGTAATAAAGAATTGCTTGCCTTTTATGAAAATGGACTATATAATAAATATTATAAATATTACCACGTAAATTTTGATATAATATTTTAATTTAATAGTAATAACTATTTTTTTTAAATTAAGAAAATACTTAACTTAATTTTCTATTTAATATGAAAAATAAAGATTACTTGCATTTTATTAAACAGCTAATGCATCCTATCATAAATAATGCCACATAAATGAGATAAATGTCTTTCAGGTCAAACAGAGTCACATATCCGTGAACATAAAACAAATAACCAAGCGCTAACCCAACTCATTTTTTTTCCTGTAGATTTCAATTTTTATTCTGTAGATTTAACCTTGAAAAGAAACTAACCTCTTAAACAACGGTTCAAAGTATAACAAATACAATTTTTTTTTAATAACATGACATTTAGCTAACAGAAATAATCTAACATTTACAATATTTCTCAAGTTTCGTTGCCGCCTGAAAACGGACCAAAATATCGAGTGTCCTACTGGATTATTTCGACCCTTCATTTTACAATGCAACAAATTTAGAATAACAGAGACCATCTTAAGAAAGGGGAATGAATAAATTAAAGATATAAAAGTCCTTCATTTTACATAGTAATATATAACCCCTTAAGTACAAAAGAGAACATAAAGGGAGGCGTTAAATCTCTTCAGATTGGCTTATTTTCGTTCAGGGTTTAGGTGGAAATTGAAATTCTGAAAACGATGATGAAGGCATAGTTTAGTTTTTCTGTGTTCGTGATTTTGTAAGACTGTTTGTCGCTGGACAGCTTACTTTCTTAGTCACTTGGATGACTTTTATGGCTCCATATGGAGCATCCTTTGTGTAGTGCTACCAAGCACATATTGAGTGTATAATTTCATTTCTCTTATAAACAAAAATACACGATTTTTCACTTGGGTAATAAGTAAATTAAAGGTATAATGAAAATAAGAGGGTTAACTTGTTAAGTTAAAGAGAACATAGTCAACTGTAATCAGAGGAATCAAGTAGAAGGTGCAACCTTTAGGGGACAGTTACTTATCAGCCTTAAGTGTGTGCTGATCAAAGCTACAAGTTTCTCATTAGACCAGATGTACTACCCTTGGCATTGTAATTGAATGCTTTTACCCTTGGCACGAATTAATGAGAAATAATCTTTAGGAAAATATTGTTATTATTACTGGCCAGTTTCTATGATTCTTTGTCAGATAAAACTCTTCCAATTCTTCGTATATATTGCCATTGGTTCATCCAAATTCTACAATGGTTATCTTCTGAAAAATGTCTCTCTATCTGCCTCCTCCCTCAGGTCTTTGTCCCATATTTGTTCAAATAATAGGTACATGAGATTTGAGATTAATGTCCCTAAAATGTTTATGTGTACTGGCTGGTCTGCTGAAATTTTTAGGCACCATTGGATATTTTCCTATGATGGTTCAGATCACTCTAAACTCGTGAAGGTTGAACCCACGGTATCTGAAAACTCCTAAACATTGCCACATGTTCTGGATGGTTAACTGACAAACTTAGAAGACTCGTCGAGAAAACANAGGCACCATTGGATATTTTCCTATGATGGTTCAGATCACTCTAAACTCGTGAAGGTTGAACCCACGGTATCTGAAAACTCCTAAACATTGCCACATGTTCTGGATGGTTAACTGACAAACTTAGAAGACTCGTCGAGAAAACATTGCCACAATTTCCTCACCAAACCTCTGTCATTCCAATAGATAATTAAAGAAAGTACATCGTATTAGCTCAAATTCCAAAAATGTAACAATCGACATCTTGAGATACTAAATGACTATCAATGAAAACCAAAGAAACAAGGACAAGATGGTATTCGCATCAACTCAAGTAAAATTCTAAGATTAGTATAGTATTAACAACAGCTCCTTTAAAGTTTTCAAAGAAGACGCTTAAATTGTCCAGAAAGAAGACTGCCCAGACATGCATTGCTATTCAAATTTACCCGTGTAATGTTATGTTTACGACATTATATTGCACAAAAGAAATAGTAACTCCCATGTGACTTTTCTAGATTTTGAGACTAGATCAACTCTGGAAGAAGGGGAAATACCATAGGCGACTTTCCCTTGCAGGAATATCAATGAAAGAACATAGACTGAATAAACATGCCGCTTCAGTAATTTGGAATAATAAATAACAATCAGTGATGAGGCCAAACAGACATGTCGACAGTATCTTGCAAAAGTAAATCAAGTGCACAATTGTCCAATTTTGCAACTGCAATAACACCTCAGGAACTCGTCTACTGAAATGACAAGTTCAAGCCAAAAATTATACTGGAAATGACAAATTCAAGCCAAAGAGTACACAAAAGAGGCTCCTTGCAAACTAAAACAAAGATGGGTTCAGCAGCAACATGTCCTAATTATTACCATATGGCATTCCCAAGCAATCTTCTTTGATGAACTAAAGCCGGTGTTTATAATTCTTGATTTATATGTTCCTACCTCTGGAATTTTGCATTAATTATTTCTGAAAGCAGAAAATGACTTCGATGAAATTTCTCATCTCACAGGTGAGGATAATCATAATATGATTTCTAAAGCAAAACAAGATTGAGTCCAATCCGCATTAGGCATCAAAATAATTAAGATTTTTCTACAAAGTGAGATGGAGATAATCCAGCAGCCAGCTAATTAAAGAGAACGAGATGAGCTGCGACTCTTGCTAGCACTTCTTCCATGAACCTTGGATGGAGGCTGAAGCAACAATTCAAAATCAAAATAAAGTAAAAAAATCAATATTTACATTGTTTAACTCTATAGCTACAAATTTCCTGCCTTGAAATCAAATTAAGAAAACAAATACTCACTAGGCGTCTTGGGCTCCTTGTTAAAGACCTTGACCGAGATCTGCAAATCACAAGAGTGACTAATCAGACAAATCAATTTTTAAGATGAAAAAACCCAAAAATAGCAATAGGAACTTCCTTTCAGCAATTTCTGTCAAATTACTCAATCTCATCTTCTCTATGCTTCGTAGAGAACTCGTCTCTCTCTGGTTTCACCAATAATTTTTGTCAAGCACACACCCTACCATATTTACATGAATATTGACAGTCCTCTATTTATTTCCACAATTCAAAATGTAGCGACCCATAAAAGCCAGTCAAGTTTTCAAGTTTGAGCAATACTGAATGATCATTAAATATTTTACCATTTCTAGTTATGAGATGTTTCAATATGCTTAGGTCAATAATACTTCATGAAATTTGAGTTCCAATACCAAATGATGCACCTGATATATAATTATTCAGTGAAGGATAAAAAATGTAGAATTACTTAATACAACAAGAGGGTTTATGTCAGATTATTGTGCAAGTATTGTTGCTCAAGTTGTTTTGATTGATGAAGATTAGAATACCTCCATGTGTTCTTTTCTGTTTTCTAGATATCAAACAAGCAGGTTCTTGGCATTTGACATTTTGAAATTCAAAATGCAAAATTTCAACTTCTTTTTAAACCCCAAGCACCAAAACAGCAATTCATCATTCACTGTTATTTATTTTTTACATCTAAATATTTTTTCATGTGCCTTATAGGAGTTACAGATTAGCTCCACAGCAATTTTCAATTCCTGGGATCTAGCACAAGATATAAAGTTTCTCAAATATTTATCTTGATACATTTATTGCACCATTGGAGAGCACAGGCTTATGTTTCTTGCCCTGATTGTGGGTATATGTTGCACATTTTTTCCAAGGAAAACATCACAGAAAAAGTTGAAAACCCTTGGGCACTTCCCCACATTTCATGGATGGTACCCAATGTAAACCTGCAGGCTCCAGTTATGGTGCCCGGTCCAATAGGAAATCGTGTGAGGCATGCAACAGAGGGAGCCAGCCCAGAGGATTGACCCCAAGACCTCCTGCATGAAGCTCAAAGAACTCAACCACTCAAGCTTGATATGCCATACATGTTGCTATGGTCCCTCTAGATGAAGACCAACCCCCAGTCCCTTCAAATCAGAAAATTTCTAAAAGCTGTTTTCTCTGATCTGCCCTTTAGGCTAAAGACCATTCATCTCTGCACTACAATTCTCAAAAGATACACGAAAAATAATCACAGATTCCACTAGATGGTCTATAAGAAGGAACAAAAACAGGCACAATATGTCCCAGAGCATAGAGATGACGTTATAGTGCATCTAAAGCTGAACATGTTTAGATTTATGAAAATCCACGGGATTATAAATAAGTTTGATGATACTTTGATTGTCACAGTAGAGAGGGATGGGGCCCTTTTGAGGAAGACCCAACTGATAAGAATCATCCTCACAGACAATATGCTTCCTAGCTAGGGGAGCATTGGAATACTCAGATTCTATGGAAGATAGAACCAGAGTCTGTTTCTTCTTAGAACACCAAGAAACTAGTCCAAAACCACGAGTAAACAAGTAACCAAAGGTGGAACAACGTCCATCACGATCATCAAACCACTCTGCATCAGAGAATCCTTTGAGATGAATAGGTGTTCTTGGTACATAGTGAAAACCCATATGAGTGGTGCCCTTCAAATAGTGCAAAATACACTTGAGCACCTGCCAATGACCCTCATGAGGTGCCTTCAGATATCGAGGACACAAACTAACAACAAAGGCAATATCAATCAAGTATGAGTAAGGTAAAGAATACTACCCACTAAAAAGCGATATATAGTAACATCAAATAAAGGAGGGGCAATCTGCCTGAAACTTCATCCCAGTGGCATTGCAGCAAATCTTGAAAATACTGAAGATGAGAGAGAGAGATGTCAAAGGTAGATTAAGTAATCTGAATGCCTAGAAAGTAGTGAAGAAGGTCAAGATTAGTCATTTCAAACAATTCTTAAAGCCTTAGCTTCAGTTCATTAATCGAAGAGGTCAAGCTACCAGTCAGAATCATATCATCCACATAGAGCACAATAATAAGGATTTGATTATCGTGATGACAAATGTAAAGATCATGCTCATTCTTGCAACGAGAAAATACATAGCAAAGAAAAAAATTGTGGATCTTCGTGTACCAATTGCAAGGTGCTTTCTTTAGTCCATATGAAGATTTCTTAATTTGACAGACCAGTGATGTTTAACCTTGAAAAACCCTGATGGTTGCTGCATATAGATTTCTTCTTGAAGATTTACATGAAGGAAAGCACTTTGACATCCATTTGATGAACCTCCCATCTCTGGGAAGCAGCTATAGATAGAATCATACAGATAGATTCCATTCTGGCAATTGGAGCAAATGTTGCATTGTAGTCAATACCTTCTTTATGTGAGAAACCTTTCGCAACAAGCCAAGCCTTATGTTTGTCAATCTGTGCATCAGCACCATATTTGGTCTTATAGACCCATTTACTATGAACAATATTCTTACCCTACTATAAAGGAACCAATTTCCACATCTGATTTTTATTAGAGCCTCAAACTCAATAGCTATTGTTGCTTCCCATTCAAGGGAGTTTTTGTCATCAATACAAGTAAAGGGATCTCTGTTGGTGTCAACCTTGGTGAGAAAAGCTTGTGTAGTAATTAAGTGCCAACAAGGACCGAGGCACAATTATTATACAACAAGAGACTTCAGGTGAGTCAGTAAGAGTCTCATCATCAATGTCCATCTGACTTGTCACTGTAGAAAGAGTGCTTGAGAAAACATTCATAGGAGGAAAATCATCATCAGAGTGTGGAGGAGAGGGGGTCTACTAAAACTGTTTGCAAAACATCTGTGGAAAGCAATGGGAAAGATAATGTCGGACTGTGAGAAAGAACTTCATCAAATACCACATCCCTTTGTTCTATCACTTGATGAGTGGAGGGATCATATAAACAATATACCTTTGAAATTTCATTGTAACCTACTAGAATACAACAAACTTTTGGGTTCCAATTTGGTTTGCTTTTGCCTGAGAATGTAGGACCACGCACTTTATCCAAAAATTCTAAAATGTGAAAGAGGGTTTGGAGCCATACCATTTCTCATATGGAGTCATACCTCCAACTATAGGGTGGGAATTCAGTTGATGATGTAATGTGCACAAACAATTGCTTCTCCCAGGAATTTTGGCTACATTTTCTTGCCTTGAAGCATAATACATTGAACCATTTCTAAAATAGCTTTATTCTTCTGAATAGCTACTTCGTCTTCCTGCCTAAAAATCTCATGCCAAGAGATCCCATGATCTTTGATGAATGTTTGAAAAACACTACTAGTATAAACTTCTTCAAGACTAATCCTAAAACTGTCTCAGCTTGATTTCCACTAATAGTTCGAAATCATTTTATTTTCCAAAACAACATCCTTGGATTGTATAATATATATCCAAGACAGAAAGGAAAAATCATCAGTAAAGGTAAGGAATTATTTAGCTCTCCAAAATATTGAGTGGATATAGGCCTGCAAAAGTCACTATGAACCTCTATAAGAGATTGAGACACATGACCAATGTTCACATTAAATTTATAAATAGTCCAAGTTTTTATACAAACCAGAACTAACATTGGCAATTAAATTTCATTCCCCTTTAATGACCAATCCTTTAACTTTTACACCAAGCATGTCATGAACTTTTACAATTTTTTCCCTTGACAAAGGCCTCATTAAGGACAATACAGAAGTTCAATTTCCCTATTTTGCACTTTCCCCTTAGATGAAGTGGTGATAAACCTCTAAATGTTTTGTTTTTAGTGAATAATTGAGATATTCACTAATGCCAATACACCCTAATTATCACCGTACAAGGAGGTTGGATCACTCTGCGAAATACCTGTATCATCAAGAATTCTCCTAAGCTAAATCTTTTCACATGAAGCGCCTACCATAACTTTGTATGCTTCCTCCACAAAAGATAGAGCAATCATATCTTGCTTCTTGCTAGTCCATGAAATAACACTTATACCCAGATTCAACACATATCATGAAGTAGACATTTTTTCATCTGATGATCCTTCCCTGTTAAAATCCATAAAGCTTGTCACATTGATCCCATCATTTCCGACAAACTCAACATCAATATCTAATGTCCTTTTTATATACCTCAAAAATTCTCTTCACGACCTTTCAATGCACAACTCTGGGTGAAGTCACGAACCTGGAAACAAGACTTACTGCAAAACTAATTTCTGGCTTGGTGAAAGAAAAGAAATCAAACTTCCTACCAATAGTCTCTACAACATTTCATCTACCTTCTTGGATAATCTTCTGCTAATAGCTTCAAACCCATTTCAATTGGTGTTGTTGATGGATTACACTAACATTTTGAATCTCTTAAGCAACTCTCTCCCATACATTGCTTGTGAAATGAAAATGCTCTCCTTTTACCAAACTTCAAATCCAACGTAGTAATGTAAAAGACCTAAATCTATCAATGCAAGTTCTTCTAGATCAGGTTTAATTTCATCCAATACACCTGTAACATTTCCTATAATTACGAGGTGATCTACATCAACAAGGACTTTTTTAAAGCCCTTGCCTCTAAGGAAGCTTATGAAAAGATATCTACTCTAAAGACACCAAATGGGAGGCTCACCTAGCAAGAAGAAATTGATGGGGAGTTTGTCACCCATTACAAAATGGTATTATGAACCTAGGGCTTCACAAAAGAATATAAGGTGGCCATGCAAAATTGTCTTGATGTGGCCTTGCATCGCCTTTCAAAGGCTCAGAAAAGGATATGCTATAGCAATGGCCAAGTTTAGATGTGCTGACAATTGTTCTAATGGAGATGGACAAGGATATGTCACTTGGATTGGATGGCTTTCTATACCAAATTTAAAAGGCCACACGAGAATTTCTCAGCCCGAATCTGCTACAGGTCTACATGGAAGCAATTAGAATACAATTGTTGAGGACCAACATCAACAAACAAATTATTCAGTTCATCCCCAAGCCTTGGGACCCTGAGCTTATAACCAACTAGAGGTCAATCAACATCTTGAATGTCTCGTAGAAGATTACAGCAAGACCCTAGCCAAGCCAATCAAACACAGCAAGATTATTCGTCCATAATAGACAAGCTTCATTAGGGGGGTGCTTCATTTTAGATGTCATTATGGTTTGGGAAGGCATGGAGTGGGCCAAATGCTTAGGCTCTGACACCCACTTCATAAAAATTAACTTGAAGAAGGCACCTGACAAGGTTGAGTGGCCTTTTATCTTGGTCATGCTCAAAGCCCCAAGGTTTGGCCCCTATTTTCTTAATGTTGTAGAAACCATTTTCTCATAGGCTTCATCCCACCTATTTACTAATAGGATGTAAATCATAAGAAGTGGGCCTTTTCAAGTCCATCAAACAAAAATACCAGCTAGCTCCAACACTCTACATCATCTTAGTTGAAGCCACAAGCTATCTAATCTTTTATCAAGTAGGCCAGCCCTAATCAAAGGTATAACACTCCCTAAACAAGGGGGTAGCATGTTAATGGGCATTTTGTCAATGATTCCTTTCTTACCATCTTGGAGGAACAAGAATCTATGATCGACATGATGGATTGCCTTGAGAGTTGTTTCACCAAAATAGACGAGCTTCATTAGGGGGTGCTTCATTTTGGATGTCATTATGGGTTGGGATGGCATGTAGTGGGCTAAATGCTTAGGCCCTGTTGCCGCCTTATACACACCTTTGGGAGACGTGGAAGAAATCTTCAATCCACTCGGTGTGTCCTTGGGGGCAAGTGAGAGTTAAGGTGCTGTCACCTAATCCTCAACTCCTCCGTCTAGGCCAACTCCTAGCGAAGCCAAGGGGGGTAGTCCCTAACAAATATACTAAGGCTGTTAAGCTAAGTACGAGAAAATGAAATCTAGGAGTTTATTGCTTCATCAAACCATTAACCATTAAACTGAAAATAAACATGAACATTCATTCACCACGATATATATATAATCAAATCACTTGCATCAAAAGGATACTAAGAAACAGTTATCAGGTGCAAGTTGCATTTACATCAAATATATGACAAATTATGAGAATGTGAAGCCTGTGGCTTTGTTGCTTGTAAATGATTGAGACCAGTGCCTTAAAGAGAGTCGTGGGCAATGTAGTTCGCGTGTTTTATTAAGGGTAAA
>ML781100.1:546632-558564 GCA_009831015.1 Picea engelmannii | reverse complement strand
TTTTATCAAGTAGGCCAGCCCTAATCATAGATATATCACTCCCTAAACAAGGAATGGGGTAGCTTGTTAATGGGCACTTTGTTGATGATTCCTTTTTTGCCATCTTAGAGGAACAAGAATTTATGAACAACACAATGGATTGCCTTGAGAGATTTTGTATTGATTATGGACCCCAGATCTAGTGGGCCAAGACCTACTACTAGAAACAAAGTCCTCAAGACCTACATGCATGGTCAATTGAGCAATGTCGATATTGGATCCAACCATGCCAAATTTGTAAGTTTTGGGGAATTCCCTTTCACTTTATAAGCCTCATCTAGTGAAACTTGGGAAATGGTTATCCAGCAAATGTGAAAGGAAATTGAGGAACGCCTAGCCAAGCATTTGGCTTTGGCTAATAAGTTCCATATTTGTACTAAAATTATGGCAGCAACCCATATCTATTATTGTTACAGATAATGGTCATATTCAGAACTTAGAACTAGGACCTAAATGTATAATAAAGTCTCACCAATAAAGTAAAGTAATAATGAGGCATTTAATATAAGTAATTAATGCAGTGGTTATTAGTTAGGTATTTGGGAGTCACATAACGTACTCCTCTTCTCCTACTATGTAATGAAACATTACATCATCTAATGATAGATAAGATAAGATAAGATAATTTTATTAATGTCCACCAAATGACCACTAAAGTAAGTCAATGGGACTATTGGATACATTGATGTCATTACAAAGTAGGAGCATCAAAATGGCTCCTACAAAAAGCAAGAAATAGAAAGTAAAGTATCAATCTAAACTAAGGACTAAAAAACAGCATTCCATGGGGAGGCATCCCCCACATTTTCCACGTCCCCAAGACAGGGAGACTCCTGGGGGGATGTTTCCCCACGTCCCCTTTTTGGGGAGATGCGGGGAGACATGACTCCCCGAGGTGGAAGACGGGTCTCCCCAAAACGGGAACTCCTAGGCATCCCCCCTTGAAAAGGAGGACTTATGGATGCCCCCCCCGTGAAAGGGGGACTCCTGGGCATCATGCCAATTCTTTTTTGCCTAATAAGGCTTAAAAAACAAAAATTAATGTAGAGGACAGGTCAATGAGATTGACTCCATGACGGTCATTTTAAAATTTATTTTCAATGTTCATTGTTTTTTAAGTTTTAACTTTTTAGTATTGACTCTAGATAGTGATGACCTCAGTCCTTGACTCGTCACTCTTTACTATTTTAAATTTTTGATTTTGAGTAATTCCAAATTACTATTTCAAAGTTTCAAACTTTAGTATCTACTATTTAGTGTTTTCAATTTTACTTAGTACTAATTAATTAGATTCTAGAATGATGAATGATGAATTTAATTTTTAAATCAATGTATCAATATTTTACTCTTTTTGTTTCAACTTTCATTTATGATTTATGAATCAATGTATTTCATTACTGAATTTGAATTTGAATTTTGAATCATGTTTAATAGTTTATATCATTTACAGATTTGAATTTTCAATTTACAAATTTAGTAGTATTTAGTATTTTAGTATTTAATCATGAATTTGCATGGGATGAACATTGAATTGTTATTGTTGAGATTTTATCATTATTATTTTTAATTTTTAATTTTTTTATTTCTTATATTAAATATGTGACGTCTCCTCGTCCCCCATTTCCCTAAAATCCCTAAAATTTGGGGGTACTTCCATACGTCCTCCTTATGCATCTCCCTACACCCGCGTCCCCCTATCCCGGAGACTTGGTGGAACATTGCCAAAAAACCCTAGAATATGAAAGCAAAACGCCAAACTAGGAGGGAAACAGCGAAGATGGATCCAAGAATTGGAATATAAATAACAATGCAAGTGAGTCATGATCCACAAGATCCATCTCTCCTAACATCCAAGATCGAATGGAGAAAACTCAACATAGAAGAATGTCCAGAGGAAGCACTAGAGGAAAATCTTAACTACACAACGGGTTGTTGTCTGGAGGACGACACTAGCCACTAGGGCCTAGATGATCTCATTTATATGTTGATAAGAGATCAGGACTAGCAATGCTACTGAGGTCTCTTGGGAGTAGGGATGGTCCCTCGAGTCTGCACTGATCTGGAGTCAAAGGCAATGCTACTATCAATGTGTTTCTTCGTGCCCCTAGTTGATGGGGGCACTGTAAAGAATGAAGTAATATGTTGTGTTGTCATTGGTCTAGGAGGAGGCTCTAAAGCATGGGAACAAATCCTAAGGGCCTCTTGCATATACAAGGCCAACCATCTCTAGTCAAGGTACCTGAAGAAGCTAGAGGGGGTCTGTGGTCCTCTGAAAAGACAATGGAACCTCACATAGATCTCGAAGTATATGAGACATCGGAAGATAAAGTGCTCCTCTGCCTTGCTCTCCCTAAGATGCCACAGTTAGCAAGTCCTATCCGCTTGGCCAAGTGGAATTCGAAAAGCATCTACCCAATGAATCCATCCCACACCTCCATCAAGTGCTCAACATAGAAAGCCATCTTCTAGCGTAGTCCACCATGTGGATTGGTCCAACCGACCTCCATGAATTGTCTATAAATGTCGTCGCAAATGATCCTCTTCAACACTTGGCTAATAGGTAAGAGATGTCCAAGAGCCTCTAGGGAGTATCTAAAAGGAGGATGATGGTCCATCAAAATACCCACAAACTCCAAGAGATCCGAGACCCCAGAAAACAAACACCGACCAAAGGGACTAGCTAAGTCAAAAAAAAAATTGATTACAATGCAAAAATGAGACTAGGTTGAACAAAGTCTCAAGTTAGAAAGATCGAGCACCAAACTCTAAAGAATGATGGGTTGAGAAACTATTTGTTTACATCTAATGATGTGTTGGAGAAGAAGGGTCTACACTTGCTCAATCGAAGCCGAATCAGACTCCGAGCGAACAAGGTCCCCAAATCTCCAAACGATAAAGTATTGTGGGCTTAACACAAGTATCCGAGAGAGACATCTTGAAGGGTATCTCCTGGAAATGGTGTCTAAAACATTCTCTATCGAGAAGTGCTAGAGATCTATAACCCTTGTTGACTCGTGGTTGAAGGGCATGTTGCAGATTGAAATGAGACCTTGAAGATTGCAACCCCAAATAAGGATAGGTGTTGGTGATCTCAATCTCCTCCCCTCTAAATAAAAAGCGATAATCTAAAAGCACCTTCTTTGACACATTGAAGATCATAAGCTTGGTTTTACCCAAGTTGACCGTCAACTCTTGAAGGTCACGGATTAATGCCACAACATCTAGTTGTGTCTGCAGGGCCTCCAGTGATGAGGCCAAAAGAACCATGCCATCAACAAAGTGCAAGATAGATATCAACACTTGGTGAAAAAACACCCATCGTCATCCTGGATATGATCATGTAGGAAGGACTCCACCTCATCTATATAGATTCCAAATAAGGTGGGGTACAAGGGGAATCCATGTTTGACCCCAATGGTGCCCCTCATAAACTCAGACACTCATGAGTAGTGCGGAGACAACCAAGAACCAACCCATATAGGCGCATGATGGCAATTAGTAGAGTCTAGGAGATGTCAAGGTCTCTAAGCCTCTGAAATAGGGTCTCACAGGGAATAGAATCAAAAGGCTTTCCAAAAGTCTACAAAACAGTGATAGAATTTCAAAGAGCGATGTCGCACCTCCTCAATGATGGCTTGAAGTGTAGGTATGTGAAATATGGTCTGATGTGCAAGTTTGAATCCTACTTGTCCCTTAGCTCTAAGGTGCCTCCTCTCAAGCTCCCTATAAAGATTCATATGGAAAACCATAGCATGGAGCCTTAAGAAAGTGTGGCCCACCATGATTGTTCTATAATTGTTCAAATCCGAGTTGGGGCCTGACTTGTGGATTGGGTGAATAGTGTGATGTGACCATATGTGGAAAACCAATGCAGACAACACGGTTGAACAAATCATTTAAGTGATCATCCCTAGTATGAAAACCATACTCGAAGAGCTTTACCTGGAACCCCTCCTCATCCACAGCCTTGCAAGTGTTCGCCACCCAAAATGCCTCCTTGATGTCTCGATGTGAAAATAAGTAACAGGAAAGCGAGGGGGAAGTAACCTGAATCAAGGGTTGCCCAGGTACATCATATAGGGGGGAGGTATGAGAGAACATGGAACATGGCTTTAGATCAACGGGGAGAGGGTAATGGTGAGGAAGACGCTGTGCCATAAGCTTTTGGGGGAATGGATGAGGGAAGCACGCAATTCATACCTCCTTTGTGAGGTGAAGAGGTGTTTCTTGCGGTAAAGGAGGCAATAATAAGAGGCTTCCAGGCTAGTACAGAATGGATGATTATGTAAGAATGTGTGTCGAAGCTGGCTATGGAGTGTCATGCAATCCTCGTCATACCATTGATTCATGGGGTATGTCCCAAGCTTAGGGAAGTGGGAGGTGGACCAAGTGATATGGGGATAAGACTCGAGGGTTGTTTCCCAAATGGTGGATGAGAGACAAGCATATTTGGCGAAGGCTAATTTGAGGGAGGAGAACACGGATATAAAGTGGAGCATCTGACAAAGTTGAGATGAAAAAGTATCAAGGTCACCCTCATCAAAGAGAATAGTGGTCCTAGATGGGCCTAGCGATGGGGGGGTCAAGGGGGGAGGGTCTACTCAAAGGGAGAAAGAGAGGAGAGCATGATCTGCTAAGAGAATAGGGGTTACCAAGAAGTTGCTCATAAAGGGGAGTATATTCTCGCTAGTTGTGACATAGTCTACTATGCTAGCTCCCTTGCCATGGGGGAAACATGTAAAGTGGCAAGAATTTGAAAAGCAGGTGAGATTATTCAAGATCAACAGCTCGTGAGATTCACCACGCTTTAAGAGGTGTCTTCCATAAGTTGTAATGAGTCCCAAAGCATAGTCTAATAACCTATGAAGTCCCACAAACTCTAGATCCATTTCTTGAGTACAAAACACATACTCGGAACAGTCATGTAGAGGAACCTATAGGGCTCTGGTGCAGGCATTGAAGTCGCCCAGAAGGATAACCTCCCCAATCATTGAATACTGAATGATGTTCGCATACAACTCTAGGTAGGGGTCCCCAGCTAAGTCCCTATGAATAGAAAATTGGGATGATGTTGGGGGAAATAACATACTATGATGTAGATGTCTCTAGGGAGATGAGTTAAGCCTTTAATATGGATCCACGTGAACTTGACATACTCATCAAATGCAAACATAGTCACCGCGTTCGCCGAACTTTAAGGATAAAATTTGAAATTCGACACATTAATTAGTAGCATTAAAAATTCAGCGTCAATTGGGTTTAGTTTGGGTGGTTGGGAGGAATTTGTTGTCCTCCCCACCTATTTTAAATTCCAAGTGACATGTTGAGCTCTTAATGAGTATATTATTGTAATGGCTTCGAGCCCTATTGTTGATCGGCCTTGTGCCCTAAAGATTCTAGGGTTTACCCTAGGTACCATCCTCGAAATGAGGAGAAATATTAGGGGATCTCCCCCGACATTGTGACCTAGAAAAAAAACATTAACAATTCAAGGAGGTTCAACCAATTTAGTTCACCTTTCAATTGGACCATTGTTTGATAATTAATTTTTATTTTGTTTTTAAGAATCGTTTATATATGCAATAGTTGACTTCGGAAATATGCTTACAGCGTACAAGTGCTCTGTATTGCCAATTGTGTAGTAAATTTTCGAAATGGTTTACATTGCCAAGATACCTCTACACACTGGCACATGGACGGCTCATGGAATATCATAGAACGATTGTTGACGAATGTCTCGATCTGGTCTAGTTGTGTGTTGGTCCATGCAAAAAATCTTTTTGATGTGATTCAAGTTGAGGGAATGTATTTGCGAGAGAGCTTACATCGTTGCTTAATGATGACATATTTGTAATTTTACTTTATATCAATCTTAAGTAACAAAATTATATTAATGTAACATAAATCCTTTTCGTATCAGATTTAATTTTGTTATTTGTTATTATAAAGTTGAGTTATATTATTATATTTATATATATTTTTAATATAAAAGTATACATGTTATTTAATATATTTATTAAATTTAATAAGAAATATATTTATTATTTTATATACATTATATTATTATATATTAAAATGTGAATTATATAAAGAGGTATATAATTAAAAAATTGACATATATATATTCGAATTTAATGGTGAAATTTTTTAGAGATTTTTAATATGGCGATTTTTTATCGAATTTCATTGTTGTCGAATTCGAACACAAACACGAACCAGGGGACTTAGGATGCAACCATAAAAACCCTACTCTAAAGAGTGTCCCTAATCAAACAACCTATCTTACCCAAACCTCTAACCCCGCCTGAAGACCTAGTCTCTTGCTGACACACTAAAAGCTAGTGGCAACCTACAATGTTTGGCAGCGTCCCCATTGAGCTTGCAATGTGTTTTAGTGATGAAAAGGATATCTGACAAGTCGAGGGCATCATAAATCATGTCTGTGATGACCAAAATGATCCATTATCATTCCAGCAACCCACTGAAATACCTGAGCCCTATCACCTCTCCCAACGACCCCGTCATTTGGAGACCCGGGTCAAGATTCCCATCCAAGGGGGAATAAGTCCAAAATAACAGCCCTAAGATTCCTAATGACTAGAAACTTCCCTCTCTGTCATGCTATTATAACTAGTTCCTTGGAGTATTTGAGCTTTGAAACTTGTGATTTGTTGATATCTTGATCTAGAAAGATTTTGTTGGGAAGAGAGAAAAGATTTCTCTTTCTTAGCTCTAAGAACCCAAAGTTTATCCCTTATAGACCAAAAGTGGAGGAAAAGAATGAAGTCAAAACCAAGCCAAGCTCTTTCCAGTGCCACGTCCAAAAAAACCTAGGTGTCCCAAAGAAACATGGCCCCAACCTCCATGGGGTTTGAGGATGAATGAGGTAGGGGGAGTCCCTTCACCTTAAGTTTCAAGGGCCTAGCCTGCCTGGTGCATTCCTCCATGACCCTGGCATGTACGACTTCTTCAACTACAGCAAGAGAGGGGGTGGGGGGAACTATATCCCTTATTTGAACAACATGTGCCCATGAATCATCTTCATATTTAAGAGTGGCCTGCTAAGTGCAAATCTCGTCGTGTTTGTTTTTAAGATCAAGAAGTCCTACATGTAAGGCATCGTTGGGGGAATGGCGGCCTTCCTATGATTTTCCTTCATTAAGCAATGTCTTGAGGAATAAATTCTCTGATTCCACCTTAGATACTTGATTTGAAAGGGTGATCATTTCCTGCTTCACTTGTTCCAGTAGCTTAGCAAAGTTTCGAATCTAGGCAAACAAAAACATTGGGTCTATGGATAGAATTACCATGTTGTAGGATTCTAGGGTATAATGTTGTTTTCTTGTGTTCCCCTTGTCCAGTTGTTCCACTGTGGGTTGTTTCTATGTGTCTAACTCCGTTAAATCACGTAAAAGTGACGCAACCTATGTGTAATTCAATTCAAGTGAGAACATGCGTCTTGTGTGTCCACATCAAAAGAGCCTATGACTTGTGCATACATAACAGAGGATCCCACGATGTGTGAGTGAACGGGGGTGAAAGATCTTGAGGGAGAGTTGACAGCACAAAAGGATGGGAAAATAGGAGGGGGGCATTGAGAGGAGGGGAGAGGGGGGATAGAGAAGAGGGGAGAAATGATTAATGCACGAGGTAAGGGCACATGGGAGAATGGACGAGTAAAGGAGAGGGGCGTGTAGCAAGATGAAGTTGTGGAGAGGAGAGGTGAAGGAGGCGAGAAACAGCCCGCATGTGCGAATGAGCTAGAAGAAGAGGTTTGACTGCTAGTCATAGAGTTGCGGCTTGGGCAGCAATGTGATCTACAACCTCGTCGTGGATTGTAAGACACAAGCACAGACAACCACAAACCTAAGTTCACATGTTAGGGCTCACAGATTAAGGAGCACAGCTTCTCAGCAATTGGCAATCCATATAGAGGGACTATCTAATACATTTTTTAAAGAATGTTTCATTAGTGGTATCAAGGAGGCAATTAGAGCACAAGTCATTATGCACCAGTTATGCGAGTGTGTGTAAAAACAACATGGTATCAAAGCCAAGTTTAGGACAAGTGAGGAAGCAGGTGAAGAAGCTAAGACATTGATATGACCAAAAAAGGCATTGAGGCACTACTCACACACATTAGATAGAAGAATTGATAGTCGAGAGAGAAATTATGGGCCAACACAAAATAAAGATAAGTTTTTTAATACATCGAGAAGTTCTGATTTGGGGGCAATTTTGATTTGAGTAGGGAAGCCCAGTCATTCACGAGTCTGTGAGCACTGACTGTAGCCATCAACAATTAGAGCCGCCAACTGTGGCCATATGTTGGGAATAGCAACACGGTCAAGATAAGTGCATTGAACATCCACAAGGATAAGCCATTTGAATAAGCCGCCAGGTAATATGGCATGTGTGTCCATGAAGGAACGTGACTATGGGATCGTCATTAAGTGTAGGTATATGTTTTATTTTAAATGTGAATTCTTATTGCATAAGCCACCAATGTAAGCTGCAAGCATGAAGACTATTAAGGTGAGACACCAAAGGAGAAATATCGACCATTTAATTAGCAATCGGTTGCAGCAAAGTCAATAAAGTGCTTACAAACAAACAATCTCCTTTTATTGCATTAATAATGTATGACCACTTACAAATTTTCCACCATGAAATTCTGCTCTTAAAGAGCTTGCCAAGTTTACCTAGACCTGACTGAATGACCTATAGAATGCTGAGATACTTTACTGATAAATACCTCTGTTATATACCAGCACTGTAGAGGAAGCTATGCACTGCTTGGGTACTCTTTTGTTGCCTCTTCTGGACTGATATACCAGCACTGATATGGGCTGATATTGCTGCCTCTTATGGGCTGATACACAGCCTTTTATGGACTGTTATGGAATGATATATGCACCATGTTACCACTCTGTTATGGACTGATATATGTGCCCTGTTACCACTATGTTATGGATTGATATATCACTCTTCTTCCTCACTCATATGCTGCATAACAATTGTGTAGAAGAGAGGGTCGACCTCTTGCTTAAATAGGAGTGGAGAGGTAGAGAGGAGATGGCTCGAAATAGACTAAGTGAATGCATGTGTTTACAACTGAACTTAACTCAGCAACCAAATTTAGAATTGAACTTTAACACTTCAGTTAGGACTCGACCTTGACTGGACAAGCATGCAAACTACTCGGCATGCACATGCAACTAGACATGCATGCATACAACATGCAATATGCGACATGCAACAAAAACTTGACAACTGTAACTTTGACCTAAACATGCAAATTTGACTTTTACAATTCGACTCTTTACATGGCAATTCAAATTTCTTCACGGTGGAAGGTGTTACACATGCCAATGCACGAGATCATTTACATCATTTGCAATATCAGGAAGATTGTTTATTTCTAGCTCATAGGAATTTTATGTTCAACCTAACTTTTGCTAGATGCTTTGACTTTTGCTCATGGCTCACAAGGCTTGACTAGGCTCACAGAGATTGTGTGTTCCCCCTGACTTTTGCACTAGTCTGTGTATGCTCACAGAGGTTGTACGTCGCCCCTAACTTTTGCACTGGACTATCTATGCTCACAAAGGTTGTATGTTCCCCTTGACTTTTGCATTAGACTTACATCTTGACTTTTGTCTTAGACTTACAAGGCTTCTACCTTTGCCTTGGCTTGACTCACAAGATCATATAGCATCTCGTTCGTCCTGACTTTTGGTTTGAATCACAGAGGTTGTACATTCCCCCTGGCTTTTGTCAATACCTCACAAGACTAGTTGATTCTCCAAATCTCCCTGGCTAGCCTCAGGGTGGCCCATATGGCCTCTCATTGGAGAATGATTGTCGATGCTGCCAAATTTAGCACTCCCTCTCAGCGAGGGAGTCATTCTCAGCCACACCAAGCTTGCCTCTCGACTGCACAAACTGTCTCAGTGGAAATGGCTTGGTCATGATATCAGTTGCTTGCTCGCTCGTGGCTATTTACTGTAGCTTTACAGTTTTTCTTTGGACCAAGTCTCGAATGTAGTGGTACTTCATGTCAATATGTTTTGACTTGTCATGAAATACTAGGTTCTATATCAATTTTGTGCAACTTTGATTGTCACAGTGAACCACCGTCGTCTCGAGCATGTCACCAAACAACCCAGAAACCAATTTTCTGAGCCATATTGCTTCCTTGCTAGCATCACTTGATACAATGTACTCAACCTCTGTTGTACTATGTGCAATGGATCCTTGTTTCCAGCGTGACCAAGAGATCATAGCGGATCCTAAACTGAATCAGTATCCGAAAGTACTCTTCCGTTCCACTGGGCTTCCTGCCCAGTCAACATCTACATACCCATGCAGAAATAGACCACCATTGGATGTATATCTCAGACCATAAGTAATGGTCCCTCTGAGATATCTCAAGATGTGCTTTGTTGCCACCCAATGTCTCTGTCTCGGTTCAGTCGTGAATTGACTCATTGCAATCAATGCATGGCATATATCTGGTTTGGTGTGGATCATGTACATCAATGATCCAATCAACTGCCTATACGTGGTGGGATCCACCAAATCTGAACCTGAATCAAAATCATGCAGCTTCCTCAGGTTGGTAACCATCGGAGTAGACATGGATTTGCAATCCATCATACCAAACCTCTTTAATACATCCGCCGTGTATTTTCCTTGTGCCAGAAATGACTCACCCTGTCTTTGCCACACTTCCAATCCTATGAAGTAATGCATCAAGCCTAAGTCTTTCATCTCGAATTCTGAGATTAGCTCCCTCTTACACCAGGTTATTAGCCCTTCATCTCCTGTTAGAAAGAGATCATCAACATACAAGATTAGTATAACAGGCCGGTTCCCTCTTACCTTGATGTATAGATTCGCATCAACATCACTTTTTTGAAAACCTGGGCTTTTAAGAAAGCCATCAATCATGTCATACCAAACTCTGGGAGCCTACTTAAGACCATACAAGCACTTATTTAGCTTGCATACATGAGTGCCTTTGTTATGCAATACAAAACCATCTAGTTGTGCCACAAAGACCTCTTGTTCAATCTTTCCATTCAAGAATGTTGTTTTTACATCCATCTGATGTAGTTTCCAACCAAGAACTGAAGTTAATGCAATAATAGCTTGAATGGAGGTATACCTGGCTACAGGGGAAAAAGTCTCTTCGTAGTCAATTCCTTCTTTCTGAGTGAAGCCTCTAGCTACAAATCTTGCTTTGAACTTTTCCACACTCCCATTGGCTGCATGTTTGATCTTATAGATCCATTTGGAAGAGACCATTGATTTGTCCTTTGGCCTCGGCACAATGTCCTAGACATTGATCTTTAGAATTGACCTGTATTCATCAAGCATGTCATCCTTCCATACTTGTAATTTATCTGCTTCTTCAAATGAAGAAGGTTTGGCATCACTAATGTTGTTCATCAGTGCAACATAGCCTCCAAACCTGTGAGGCCTCTTACTTTCCCTGAAAGTTCCTTTAGGAGTAGCTATCTTTTCTGCTTCCTACATTGTTTCTTTAAGCCATCCTGGCTTCCTTTTGGTTGGAGGTTCTTCAAGAGTTCTTTCCAACTCTTCAGCAAGTTCTAGGGGCTCATCACTTGGCCCTTCATGAGATTCCTCCCTCTGAACATCCAACTCTTCACTTTCAGAAGAGGGTGAAGATGGTTGAACTGCTTCTGAATCCTATTGAAGCTCTCTGGATTTCTTGAATATGGCTTCCTCATGGAAAGTCACATCCCTGCTTACCTCTATCTGCCTCTGAACTAGTACATAAATCATGTAAGCCTTGGAGTTCTCACTGTACCCCACAAAAACCCCTTTCTTGCCCGAGGGTTCCATCTTTTTCCTCTTCTCCTTAGGG
>ML781100.1:498670-540303 GCA_009831015.1 Picea engelmannii | reverse complement strand
TGTTTTCTCGACGAGTCTTCTAAGTTTGTCAGTTAACCATCCAGAACATGTGGCAATGTTTAGGAGTTTTCAGATACCGTGGGTTCAACCTTCACGAGTTTAGAGTGATCTGAACCATCATAGGAAAATATCCAATGGTGCCTGAAAATTTCAGCAGACCAGCCAGTACACAAACATTTTAGGGACATTAATCTCAAGTCTCATGTAACTAGTATTTGAACAAATATGGGACAAAGACCCGAGGGAGGAGGCAGATAGAGAGACATTTTTCAGAAGATAACCATTGTAGAATTTGGATGAACCAATGGCAATATATACGAAAAATTGGAAGAGTTTTATCTGACAAAGAATCATAGAAACTGGCCAGTAAAAGCATTGAATTACAATGCCAAGGGTAGTACATCTGGTCTAATGAGAAACTTGTAGCTTTGATCAGCACACACTTAAGGCTGATAAGTAACTGTCCCCTAAAGGTTGCACCTTCTACATTCCTCTGATTACAGTTGACTGTTCTCTTTAACTTAACCCTCTTATTTTCATTATACCTTTAATTTACTTATTACCCAAGTGAAAAATCGTGTATTTTTGTTTATAAGAGAAATGAAATTATACACTCAATATGTGCTTGGTAGCACTACACAAAGGATGCTCCATATGGAGCCATAAAAGTCATCCAAGTGACTAAGAAAGTAAGCTGTCCAGCGACAAACAGTCTTACAAAATCACGAACACAGAAAAACTAAACTAAACTAAACTAAACTATGCCTTCATCATCGTTTTCAGAATTTCAATTTTCACCTAAACCCTGAACGAAAATAAGCCAATCTGAAGAGATTTAACGCCTCCCTTTATGTTCTCTTTTGTACTTAAGGGGTTATATATTACTATGTAAAATGAAGGACTTGAACCTCTTATTTTCTTTATATCTTTAATTTATTCATTCCCCTTTCTTAAGACGGTCTCTGTTATTCTAAATTTGTTGCATTGTAAAATGAAGGGTCGAAATAATCCAGTAGGACACTGTATATTTTGGTCCGTTTTCAGGCGGCAACGAAACTTGAGAAATATTGTAAATGTTAGATTATTTCTGTTAGCTAAATGTCATGTTATTAAATTTTTTTTGTATTTGTTATACTTTGAACCGTTGTTTAAGAGGTTAGTTTCTTTTCAAGGTTAAATCTACAGAATAAAAATTGAAATCTACAGGAAAAAAATGAGTTGGGTTAGCGCTTGGTTATTTGTTTTATGTTCACGGATATGTGACTTTGTTTGACCTGAAAGACAAATTTATCTCATTTATGTGGCATTATTTATGATAAGATGCATGAGCTGTTTAATAAAATGCAAGTAATCTTTATTTTTCATATTAAATAGAAAATTAAGTTAAGTATTTTCTTAATTTTAAAGAAATAGTAATTACTATTAATTTAAAATATTATATCAAAATTTACGTGGTAATATTTATAATATTTATTATATAGTCCATTTTCATAAAAGGCAAGCAATTCTTTATTGCTCATATTAATAGGAACATTTTATTATTTTTTTTTAATTTATTGTTATTATATTTTTAAAATATTTATTATTATTATTATTTTAAAAACATTATATTAAAGGGAAGCATTTTATTAAGAAAAATAAATATTTTTTAAATATTTGTTATTATTATTTTTGAAACATTATATTGAAATTTATGAAATTTTATATTTTTACATTTATTTATTTATTGTGTAAAAAATTATAGATCAAAACACTTTATTTTGTAAATTATCGAAGTTTGTGAAGTTTCTCAATATCCATTTCCATTTTTAGCAAAAAGAGTTTTTTGTTTTTAATGGAATAACTTTTAAAAAAATGATGGAAATAAGTTGCAATAATATTTTTGGTTTTTAATGGAATAACTTAAGAGAATGATTGCCATTGAAAACAAATTGAGGATTCCCTTTAAAAAATGATTCCCCTTAAAAAAATTTGAGGAAATAATTGAATTTTTTTTTTTTTTGTGTGTTCATGGAAGAACTTTAAAAAATGATTCCTTCCCCTTGGAAACAAATTGAGGAAATATAATTTTTTTGGTTTTTCATGCAAGAACATTTGCTCAAGAACATTTGGTGTTTCAGTGAAAAGAGTTATTTTTTTTTTAAATGGGAAAGAAAATTGTTCAAAAAGATTTATTTATTTTTTAAATGGGAAAGAAAATTGTTCAACAAGCTTAACAAGAATTTATCATAATCTAATTTCTAAATTTAAATTTCAATGGAAATAAGTAATCTCTTATATTGAAAGATTGTATATTAATATCTTATATTGAATGATTATATATTATCTATAAATAAAAGTTGGCTCTTTTCTAAGTTTGAGTGCCCTTAGCCTATTTTTGGTTTGCATGTTAGTTATGGCTTTTTTTGGACTAGGGTTTCATGAAAATCTGTTTTCAAGTTGGAATAATTTGACAAAAGCTATGTACTTGACCGAGAGGCCGCTTTGCCCTTGGTTTGATTCTGTGGAGCTATAAAGTACCAAAGACTGATACAAAACCAAATAAACTCCCATACCAAAGACTGATACAAAACCAATTAAACTCCCGCCTAGAGTTTTGAAGGTGTAGAGGAAACGTGAAACAATACTCATCCCTTGGCTTTTAGAGTTCTGAATTAATAAGAATTGCCATTGGAATGCTCCAGATGGCCCCCATGTGTGGGCAATTCATTGGTAGAAATGGTAATTGAAGCCCTTGTTTTTTAATCATTCCCACATTCGATCCGAACCACCAAACTGTACTCGGCCTGTAGGGAAATATCCTTGGCATGATCTGAAACTGTTTCATTTGTGCAAGAGGAGGGGGCCTTCGAAGGGCGTGCCATTGGCCATGTGGAGACTAGTCTACCACTCGTCCTTTCCTCAACAATTTTGCGAGACATCCGATCCAGGGAACTAAAATGATTAATATTAATATGACCATGATTATTCTATAAATATTGCTGGGACCATAAGTTAAGATATCACTCTTTTTGTATAAAAAATTAGTGTTAAACTTGGATGAAAATGTTGATTATTGTGTTCCTCCTTTGTCTTTGTAACTATATTTTTATATTAAAATTAAAAAATCATTATATATCACTCTTTTTTATAAAAAAATTAGTGTTAAACTTGAAAATTGATTATTGTGTTATCCACCTTTGTCTTTGTAACTATATTCTTATATTAAAATTAAAATATCATTATATGATTTTTGAAAAATGCTATATCATTATATGATTTTTGAAAAATACTATATTCTTATATTATAATTAAAAAAACATTATATGATTTTTGAAAAATATCTTAATGAAAATTATGTTGAAAGTTTTTTATTATATGTGAAAAACAAGCCTTAATAAAAATCACCCTTTGAAACCATAAATCATGTGAATGGATGGTAAATATATTGCAAAATCCCAAGGAGGTTTTGATTTGATGGTGAGGATGTTGCTATCTTAGCTACCCAATAAGATTTGGGCCAATTATCGTGGTTGGGGTCAAGTGAAAATCTTGGACGACTTAAAACTATCAAAATAATATCTCTTGTAATGAAAACTTCATCAAATATGTGGTTTAGGGTAGTGTGAGAATGTGATACAAGTCCTTAGTATGTTAGCTACATGAAATATTGTATTTTTCTCTTCCGATGTGTTAGACACGTGTGAAAGCAAGCTTAGAACAAGAAACATTTATAAATGAAAAAAATAGATAAAAAATGCATGTGATGCCTAAAAAATGAAGTTAAATCATTCATATGCAATGAGTAATACTTGTTTTCTCTTTCCTCGGAAAAAAAACAAGTGATTTTATTTGAGAGTAACAAAATCACAAGTGCAAAATACCATAAAGGGTATTTCCTTAATCCTTGAAGGAACATAAAATGAAGATCGAACGATCTAAGATTGGTTCAAAATTTGTTGTCGTAATCATTATTAAGACAAGATTACAAAAGTTATATTATCAATTACATATAAGGGGGTCTTGTCACCCTTTGGTTTTCATGAGCCATAAAAAGTAATAGCAACTTTGTGCCGCAGAGAAAAGAGCTAGTCTTCATAAGTCAAACATTGTAATAAATGAAAAAAAGATGGATAAAAAATGCATGTGGGGGGTCTTGTCACCCTATCATTGTCATGAGCCATAAAAAGTATTAGCAACTTTGCGCTATAAAGAAAAAGGCTAGTCTTCATAAGTCCTAAAACATGTCAACCAGACTCTTAAATTATCGCTATGAAAAAGGTAGGAGTACATTTCCAAAAACATATAGGATTCTAAAGCCAATATTTGTGAAGATAAGTGGAAATGTGTTCTTGTTGGGACTCCATGATCTCCTAAATGCCTTCCTACAGGTCGAGGCCATCCTTGGATAGCCTATTAGATTCCTTGTACACATGAACAAATGCAAATTGTAAATGTTTTACGTCTCAAAAAAAGGGGCTATAATAACAATTTCCTCAATTCAACTTCTCCATTCATCCATTTGATCACAAATTGGGAGTCTCCCATGACTTGAAGATGAGCGAGTCCTTTTGATTTAGCCATGAGTAGAGCCAATTTTAGGGTTGTAAGCTCACTTTGATTATTTGTTGAAGGGCCAATGCTAGCTTTGAAACTAAGGGTATGGTTTTGTGTGAGGAAGATTCCCCCCCTTCCTGCTCTTCCTCTGGGTGGGGCTCCTTGTGAAGCTCCATCGAAGGAGGCCCATGGTGTATGAGTGTTGATGATCATATCAATTCCCATGCTCTTTGGTGGATTGGTAAAGGCGAAGGGAAAGTTCTTAAGATGTTCAAACTTTGTGAAGCACACTTGAAAGGTAATGTGCCATTGTTTTCAAAAACTTTTTCATTCCTTACAAGCCAAACACCCCATGCTATAGTGAGGGGCATAGCTTTGAAAGCTTTTGTCTCTTTGTCCTTGTGCCATTTTCTTAAGGCTGCTTCATTTTCTCCTTTCCATTTTGAATTTAGACCAATAAGGTCTTCAACTTCGCTCCAAACTTGCTTGGTGAAGGGGTGGAGGAGGATAAGGTGAACACTTGTTTTTGAATCTTCTTCACATAAACTACATGTTCTTGGCCCTTATAATTTTTTATTTTTAAATTTTTAGTAAGTCTTAGGTTAGAGATCTATTATCTAACAATAGCCACTTAAAGATTTTGGCCTTGGCAGGGCATTTGTATTTCTAGAGTGCTTTCCACCACCAACATGAGGGATTGCCAAAACCTTTAAGGGTCAAATTATTATAACCGAGTCTGACTTTATAGCCCCCCATTGGGTTTGTTGACCAGAGGAGTTCATCCTCTTCATTGATGTATACACTTCTCGAGATAGTTAGTGTAAGAGGTCTAGATTGCTACATACTCTTTGTTTAGGCCCAAGTCTCTCCAAGTAAGCCATTGGTGTTGCTTGGAATTCAATTCTTTCCCTACTACAATTTAATGAATAGTAAAAGACCTTTTGATCTAAGATCAAGGATGAGGGGTATGGGTAGCTGATGTTGGTCTTTATTTTCCACCCATGGGTTGAGACCCATACCTTCTCTCATTTTCCAATCCTCCAGATTAACTAGTTTCCAATTAGGGGGAAAGCAACAATGGCGGTTTTCCAGATGATGGAAGAGGATCAAGTTTTCTTATTTGGGGTGCAGTTCTAGTCTTTAATAGAGAGATGGCCAAGATATCTGTCCTTCATTACGTGCCCATAAATCCTTTCCTTGTATGAGTGTCTAGATAGTCTTGGTTGCAAGGGCTTTGGAAAAAAGGAAAATATTTTTGAAGTCCCAACCTCGATTTTTAGGGATGGTGAGGTTTCTCTAGGAGACCAATGCCATTCCTTTCTTCTCTTGATTCCTTTCCCATATAATTTTGTAGCAGAGTTGGTGAATTTTTTCGAGGATCCCTTTTGGGATCCAAACCAGAGACATCCAATAGACTGAAATGGCCTCAAGGATAAATTTTACGAGGACAAGATGACCACCACGAGATAACCATCTATTGCTCCATGGGTTTAATCGTTTTTCAATCTTGTCTATGAGCCTTTGCTACTCTCCCTTCAGGTAGAAGTTTGATTTTAAGTGGAAACCCAAATACTTAAGGCCAATATTGAAGGTGAAGGTCAAGAAAGGGAATGTTTGGGAAAGGTAGAGCTTTTCATGCTTAGAGAGACCCCAACTTATTATCAAGGACCTAGAGTAGTTTATAACCATTCACATGGTAGTGAAAAACATGTTAAGTATATCTTTGAGCATATCCACCATTCATTTTGAGCTGTCACAAACAATTAAAATGTCATCGAAAAAAAGTAAATGTGAAACATAACATTGATTTCCAATTAGAATACCTTTGACAATGTAGTTTGTTGTAGCTACCCCGAGAGCTCTGCTTAGTCCTTTTGTTACTAGGAGGAATAGCTAGGGGGTTCAAGGGAACCCTTGGCGAATGGCTTTTTTCAGAATTGAAAAACTGATGCAAGCCATAACCTAGGCCACAAAGTGTATACTGAAGCCTAGGTGTATTAAAATGAGTCGAAGGAAGAGCTAGCTGACATTGTCGAATGCATTGGACAAGTCAACTTTGGCTATCATGGCCTTCATATTCTTTGTTTTTACCGAGTGTAGCCCTTCCCGAGTGACACCAACCCGAGTGACACCAATTGCCTCATATATTTATGCCCTATTTATCTAGAAAGACCTGCTTAGAGAATGTTTCTTTGATCCTTCTAGAGATGATTTTGGAGATGAACTTATAGATACTATTATAGAGTGAAATAGGCCGAAAGTTCTCAGAACATGTAGGGTTGTCTGTCTTTGGTATAAGCACAATAAAAGTGGTTGGGGCCAAGTGAAAATCTTGGACAACTTAAAACTCTATCAAAATAGTATCTCTTGTAATGAAAACTTCATCAAACATGTGATTCAGGGTAGTGTGAGAATGTGACATAAGTCTTTGTAGGTTGATTACATGAAACATTGTATTTCACTCTTCGATGTGTTGGGCACACTTGTGCAAACTAGCTTATAATATTGGTTGGGGCCAAGTGAAAATCTCAGACGAATTAAAAATCTATCAAAATAATATCCCATCTAATAACAACATGAAACATATGATTCAAGGTAGTGTGAGAATGTGACATAAGTCCTTAGTATGTTAACTACATGAAACATTGTATTTCTCTCTTCGATGTTTTGGACACACTTGGGAAAGCAACATTAAAACAAGTGCTGCATGGCAACGTAGTCCCTGTCGGGTTGAATTGGGAATAAATGCAGAGGTATGGAGGCCCAAAGTAACCGTGCGCCATTGATCTTGAAAGAGAGTGGGAATCATTGATCCCCACAACATACCCAATTTTTTTTGTTTCGGCAACTTGAGAGATTTGGCATGAGGTAAGTTGATATATTCTTTGATTGTGATTTCCTTCGTCGGTTTTATCGAATTTTTGTCAGCATATGCGACATGAAATGCCATATTCCTCAACATTTAATGTAAGGGGTTCTTAACAATAGGGGTTGGTCTACAATATCGTAGTTTCAACTTCCAATTATGATCTGAAAGTGCTGAAATGACGAGGTTGACGAGGTGGGTTTTAATGGATTTAATGACTGCCCAATTATTTTGTGTTGGCATGGCGCGGAATGGCCAATTCAATGGCAGAGTCTTGTGTGATGTGTGCGTTTTTATAGTGCTTCTAAGATGTAACTTTAAGTGAAATTTATGATAATATAATACAGAGGCAATTTCTCTTTAGCTAAGTCATAAATTTAGTTTTGAGTGTTGTAGAAATGATTGACAAAACTGTTAAAATAAAGCAAGGTATGAATTACACTCATTTGCAGTAGTAGAAAAAATGAACTTTTGACTATCAACCTTTGCCAGAAAGAATCCTTTCACCAAGGGCCTCTTTCACCTTGAACCTCATCTTTCAACTTATGCCATAACAACCTCACCGAGAAAGGATAACATAAGTCATTAGAGATCAACCAGTCCAGATCAGACATGCTGTTACTTACGCTATGATGTGCCCTTGACAGATGATTACGAATGCAACAATTTACATAGATCATAGGTCTTGTTCTTACTCACAGTAAGAACAGAGGAAAAAACCGTAACTGAATGGACTTTTGATGTATTAAGATCACAATAGATGTATTACTAAATTGTAATTGTTCAATCTTGAAGAAGTACAAAAGGAAGCTAATATGAAGAGGAAATGGAAACACAAGCAAAACACATAACTCAAATTAAAGGAGACATAGAATCTCTGTCTTCTCTTGTATTAATATTCGATAAGTTCTCTGTTTTACATTCAACAAGAAGAAGCATGGAAAATATGTAAGATCTATGTATTTATACAAAAATTGTCTTAACTAGAAGTAGTTAGGCTTTCCACAATATCTGCTCTAAATATAAAATACAATCCAAATTGAAAAACATAACGCAGATTTTTCCTAGTTATGGCTTGATGGGCTGGTGATTCATAAGCTCCTTTATTTTCTCCCGGATGTGCTTGCTTTCGTCTGTTCATTGAACATGGTACACATTTCCATCAAAGCTATGACAAATCTCGAAGGTTCAATGTTCTCGTTCAATTCGAAGGCAAATACCTTCTTGTGTACTAGTGGTAGCTTCTCCTCGATCTTCATTACTGTCTGGGTTGTAATTTGGTGTTGCAAACTAGGTTTTACCAACAACTTCTTGATCTTGAGCAAATCAATCTAGTTCATCTGTTGGATGATAGATTGTATACTTTCCTTATACTTTCTGGAGCTTTCTTTATTCTTTCTATGTCGATTTGCTCGAGTGTCTCAGAGATATCATTACCTTTGAATTCAACCAATTCTCTCTCTACAACATATAGGGTATTCAGACAAGCCTCCTTTGCCTCCCTAGCAAGCTTTTTGCTTTCTTCTAGGTTCGTCTCCCAAACTTTCAAGCCATTTCACCTTTCACCTGTTCATATTGTGAAAAAGGGGCGAGATCAGGAATATTGGATTTCTGTCTGCATACAATGACTTCCTGAAATTTGGATCTGACCATACATGCATCGTTTTCTTTCTCATAAAAACTTTTCAGAGAATTATTTATTGCCTTATAGTATTTCTGAATAGTATCCATTTTTTGATATAGATCCTATTGGACAACTACCAACTTTTCATTAGTTTCAGATGCTTGTTTTTGGAATGCAATATTATCTGTCTTTGTCTTTTCTAGTGAAGCTTTTCTGGTCTGCAAATGTTTTATTGAACTGTCTCGCTGAGTAATCATGGAATTACTAATTTGTAAATTCTGGACACTCATCTCCGGTTTTTCCTGTAGCTGCTTCATTTGTTGTTGATAAGCTAACCTGATTTTCTCTATGTCATAATTCATTCTGCTCCTGATAACATGTTCTGTACTTTGCATATCATTCTGCAATCGTTCAACCAAGAGAGAATTTTCTTGCAGTTACTTTGTAAGATTACCCACTGACCATTGGTTGGCAGTGGCAAAGGCTCCCAGTGAATCCACAACCTCTTTGGCAAATTTAGGGTCATTTTTTTCATGTCCATCATATACTATTCTGTGTCTCTTGGTGGTCACTCCTTCCTTCTGGTGAGATTCTTTTTTGATGATAACTTTTCTTTTCTTATTGAAAAAGAAACTTGATGGGGGCATCTCTTCAGGCAAGATGGGAGTGAGTTCGTCTAGATGGATGACTTCGGAACTGGGAACCTCAAAACTGGTTAATAAAGGAGTTACTGAGGGAATAGGGGAAATAAGTGCAGTAGACTTTTCTAGACTAGTAACACTGGGAGTAACAATGGTAGTAACTGGTGATGAAGGGGGGAAATCATGACCATGTTTCACGAAGGCTTCAAGGGAAGCTAATAAATGTTGATCATTTAGGCCTGACATTGATGGTTTTATATGTTTAAATAATGCATCTGTATTGTTCAATATTTCTTCAGTTTTGTCCTCAGTGGAGCTACTTGGCCGGGGTTTTGTGGATCTAGTTTCATGTGAAGATGGAATGGGCTTTGACTCTTGCAAAATCTTAGGCAAGTTGTTCTTTCTGTGCTTTTGAAAGCCGAGGAAACCGGCCTGTTGGTTTGGAGGCAGATTCTGAAATTTGTTTTCGACTTCTTCATAGGATCTAGCTCCTCGGAAAACATTGTCATAAGGGGAGTCTTCCTGTATATACCTTTTCATGTTGCAATGGGCCAAATGATTCTCTACCATCCTATGAGGATTGTGTCTTTTGAATTCAATGTCAACCAATTTGACATCTTCCAAGGCTGCAACCTCAAATTTTGAATGACCAAAATCTAACAATTTAAACATGCCAACTTGTATGGGAAAAATTGGCCATACCTTTTTCTGAGCCACTTTCAAGTCTTTGGCAATTCCTCCTACCACTGTTTGGTATGCCACTTCTCTGTAGACCAGCCTATCAGGCAAGAATTTTGGAAGGGCATGGGGAGAAATGAAGCAGTCGAACACTCTGATGTAAGAGAAGTTCTGTTCAATGTACCAATCTGCAATTGTGCCTAAGTTCCCCATAATGTGCTCTGAAATCCTGGGCGGAGGGTGACCATAGATATTTACATGAATGGGTACCACTACATTGTGACACATCTCATAAAATAAATCTTTAGCATTTTCTTCCCATAGTTTGGATTGGTAGAAATGTATAGGCTCGGAACTAGCTGGGGTTCAGCTCCAGTTCATTAGGGGAAATGGAGTCATGAAGCAAATGACATCCATGATGTAGGCAGACATGTAAAAAGGAGCATGTTTCCCTCTTGATTTCAATGATTTGTACTCGACAACCTCCTTAGCTAGGTTATCCGACAACATTTTTTCCCAGTTGAAAGTATAGCATTTGGCCACTTCATTGATTATAGACACCCATTCAACTGTGAAATGTGCATGATTTTTCCTTCCAAATAACCGACATAGCATCATGGAAATGTATAAAATGTGAGCATCTAAAAATGTTGTGGAACATATACCATGAGTGTTGGATTTAAACTTGGCTGGATTTCCCCACCAGGTCTTGATTATGTCATGACCAATTCTGCCATATTGAGTGCATTCTCTCCTTTCAAAATCCAGAATAAATGCTGCATTATACATGTATTTGGGTGCGGAAGATAGTTTATACATTACTTGTATGTCCTCCGAACGAAAGGAGCCAACATAGGTGTTCTAGTAACTGATAATGCTTCTGGTTTGAATGTCAACATGCTCCAGAGCCCAACTTATCATGTCATTGTAGGGTATTATCTTTGGTCGAGCAACAATCCTGTGCAGTTGAGACTGAGCTACCAACCTGAGCTTGGCTGAGAACGACTCGTCTTCTTCTTCTGCTGAATCGTCCGGACATAGAAGAATCTCATGTTCCAAGATATCGTAGACCTGTTTCCAAGACTTGATGGCGTCTGCAATTCGTGAAGTGGTGTTCAAGAGAATATATGTGTTTGGGTTGGAATCATTTGTTGATGCATCTTGCTTCTTCCCTGGTTTGTGTGGCACCATAATTCTCAGAGAAATGAAATTAACCTTACAGTGATAAGAGAAGTCTGTAAGCTCTCAATCACTGAATGAAAAACTCTAATTGCAAATGGTAGAATGACTTGAGATTCAAAATGTGTTTATTCATAAAGTCTATCAATCTTCGTATTGATCTACTCACAAGGTGATTATTAAAAATCTATGGAATTTATCAACTGGCGATTGCGATATTTACTCAAATCTTTAACTTTAGCCAGTTATAAATGTCATTAATACTTTGGCGGTTCGACGTTCGCAGGTTTTGAATGTAAGATGACAAATCTCCGGAAGGCGGAATTGCGGGAGCAACTAATCACTTTTATGTTTTAATTAATCATTCTTTAAAAAGACTTTAGCCTTAAGTACTTCAAAACTTCGGTATTCAGGGGTTTTGAATGAAGTATGATAGAAATCCTCCGAAGGCGGGATTCCATGAGTAAACATTTGAACCGTTAAAGGTACTTCGGGGCTTCGGAACCACGGAGCTCCGGGAGTTCATTTACTTAAATGTGCAGCTCATACTTCGACACTTTGGCATTTGGGGGTTTTGGATGTATCACAACAGAAATCTCTCGAAGGTCGAATTTGCGAAGTGATTAGTTAATAGTTAATAATGATTAATTAAAATTGTTAAATGTTTTATTAGTTTTTTGAAACATTTTTATTTGTTATGATATCAAATGCTTCAACACTTTGATAGTTCGGTGGTCCTGAAAGCATTATTTGTTTTATTTTCTGAAGGACAATCTCTCAGAGTGACATGGCAGTGATGACGCCATTTTTAGTGATGCGTCAAGAAATATGGGCGACACGTTTCACCTGAAAATGTACGAATAAGCTGACACAAATGTTTAAAACAAGTGCCAGGTGCCAACCCAAGAGGCAATTTAATGACACATGTCCTATAACTTATCTATAGACCCTTTTAAAGATTATCGCAAGGAACTGTCTTCGGGATTTCAGAGCTTCGTAGATTCAGGGTTTTTGTTGTTTAGATGCCTTGAAACTCCCGAAGCGCGAAGTCCCGAAGTGACCGTTGAAGGTTTTATTTTAAAATTCGGGAAGGTTTATAATCCGAAGAACACAAGAGCCGTTTGATCAAATTTAATGAAACTCATCAACGAATGATATTGTAAGCGCCTTATTAGTACATAACAATCATGGATTTATTTTATTGAAAAACAATTCCCTAAGTTTTTTTGGTGAAATTTTATTTTTAAGAGGTAAAAACAAAATATTTTAAAATTTAAAAGTTTAAAATTCTAAAGTGTTCTAATAGCTTCAATTATCTTACAAGATGAAGAAGATGTTCTAAGATTGGGAACTCAGGGTGTCATCCTTAGAAATATCAGTCCACTGTCCATTTACGTTACAAAGAATCATTTATACAAGATGATGTCCATATGTGGAAATGGTGATGGAAGATGCTTTGGAAAACCCAAAGTCCAACATAAAACTAACACCTATATGTGGCTTCAGATCAACGACACCTGCACATTCGGAGTTTCAAAATCACACAGGTTTTAAGAACAAGCGACAACTTGCGAAGCCCCAAATAGCTGAAGCGCCACAGATCCGAATGCCCAAATTGCCACGTTACTTCGGGCCTGTACCACTCTGGGATTTTTCAATCCAGAATAGGCTGAAATAAAGAGCCGGAGTCAAGAACTCCCAAGATACTTAATGATAAGATACATTAATCTTGGGTTAATTAGAAATAAACATGGTTAATAACACTAGGCCCGTACCACTCCGGGAGTTATACAAACTCTGCATACAGAAAATCCCGATGGGCGAAGTTCCAGAGGCACGTTGTACTCATCCGCAAAGTACACGTGCCATCAATCAATAAATACACGTGACACCATGTGACGCGAGGTGGCCACATCACTCCGAGCCTGTACTACTCCGGTAGTTATACAAGCTCCACATTTAGAAACCTCCGAAGCCCTAAGTACCAGAGAGACGTGGCATCAATCTGTCGTCAACACGTGGCATCAAACTGGCGCAAACACGTGGCATCCATCAGTAAGGACATGTGACTCTCATCTAGATCATGACACGTGGCACTCATTTCAAGCATATTTTGGGTTTGTCATCTGTAGTGTTTCAAGTGACACGTGTCACATATTATTTATGTGACACGTCATCCTTTTGACCCCAAATAACGTAAGTGCCATAGATCCGAATGCCCGAAGTGCCACGTCACTTCGGGCCTGTACCACTCCGGGATTTTTCAATCCAGAACATGCCGAAATCGTTGAACGCCGAAGAGCTAGAGTCAAGAACTCTCGAGATACTTAATGATAAGATACATTAATCTTGGGTTAATTAGAAATAAACATGGTTAATGACTCCAAGCTTGTACCACTCCGGGAGTTATACAAACTCTGCATATAGAAACTCCCGAAGGGAGAAGTGCCAGAGGCACCTGGTACTCATCCGCGAAGGACACGTGGAATCCATCAGTAAAGACACATGACATCATGTGACGCAAGGCCGCCACATCACTCCGAGCCTGTACTACTTTGAGAGTTATACAAGTTCCGCATTTAGAAATCTCTGAAGCCCCAAGTACCGAAGAGACGTGGCATCAATCCATCGCTGACACGTGGCATCAAACTATCGCAAACACATGGCGTCCATTAGTCAGGATGCATGTCTCTCATCTAGATCATGACACGTCACTCCAAGATCTTTTCCATCAAGAACAAACAAAGTTCTCCCAAAGCTTGGAGCCCCGAAGAGCCGGAGTCTCGAAATCCCGAATTAGTTAATGATAATATTATATTAATCTCGAGTTAACAATTAAATAGCCTTGGTTAATGAGTTCGGATCTAGACCATGACACATGACATTCATTTCAAACATATTTTGGTTTCGACATCTGTACTATTTCAAGTGACACGTGGCACATATTCTCTCGGTGTGTTAGGACCCTATAAATTATAGGGAAATCAATATTTTGAATGATATCTATTTCAGGCATAAAGTAAATTGCTCGTGGCGTATAGTGAAAATGAAAAGTTGGCAAAAGGCTCTCAGCACCTCTCCTCGGGATGTCGCAAAATAAATGATCTTCATGTGCTATGGATCTTTACAACACTTGTCTTTCAGGTTTATTATACTTCTTCTAGTGGTGATTGGGCAAAAGTTCTTAAATTTTGGTTTATTTTAAAATAAATATTTTGGTGCTTAAAAGATCATTTGAAATATATTTAAATAAAAAATATATTGGCCTAAGGCCAATCTCCAAGTGCTCAACAATAAGAGCGAACAACCACAAGAAACAAGCCAACACCCAAGCGCCAATGCTAAAATTAAGTGTGTAGCCTTGGGCTCACATCAATATAGCATATGAACATGAGCGCATATAAACACTTATAAGCGTTTAACCCGGTGCATGTGGGATATTTCCCACAGAGTAAAAAAGTATATAAAACGCAACAAGTTTAACTTCATGCCAAGTGCCAAAGCTGATGTGCAGGCGTCTAAAAGATTAACCAAGTGTCAAGGGCATTGTTTATGGATCTCGATCCTGACACCCTCGTCAGTGTCTGATCCGGTGTCTATGGTCAGGTATTCGGGCCTGATAACTTTCTGTTCGACCGTGTATCTTCTATGCTGAGAAATTACGATCCTAAAATCTCTCTAAGCGCACAGAAGATGATGTTATAGCGACCCATTTCACCAAGTCGAATAAATATCATTAAGTCTGCAAGCACTGTTTTGATCGCAGATAAGGAAATATTACAATAAAGCATATTAATGGAGTTGCGATCTGGACTTTGCGATCAGTGTTATATGTTAAAGGTTTGCCAAGTGTCAATTCATCCAACGTTCTAACGTCAAGCCATAGGAGGAAATTTTGTTGCACTACATGTTGCGCCAAATTATGTACATGCAGAAAAAGAACTGTTAGAACAAATTCCAGATGCCCAAATCATATCATGAGAACACAAAAGTACAGGGTTGAACTCGAATTCGGAGTACATATGTCATAATTGCTGGTAAGGTTGCTTTTCTGTATGGATATGGAGATGTTGGTGAGGGTTGTGCTGCAACCATGAAGGTCGCTGAAGTTGAGTCAGTTTCATAGCGTACACAAGGGCCCTCAACCTGATGGGGTTTCCTTATGTACAAAATTGTAAGCGCTCTGCTGGAATGAATTTCTGCCAGATCCGTATGCCAAAGAGGCAAAACATTTCACTGAAATTAGAGTGTTAAACATAGATGTTCAGATTGTGTTAGAAGGTGTTGATAAGTTTAGTAATTTAATCGGTTCAGTATATTACCCTGATGGTGATGTTGCAAAGGACCTTGCATTAGAACTTGTAGAAAATGGATTAGCTAAATTTGTTGAATGGAGTGCTAGTATGATGGAGGAGGATGCCAAAAGGTGCCTAAAGAATGCTGAGCTCCAGACAAAAAAAGATCGTTTGAGGATATCGATTAATTATGTTCCACCTCCTTCTAATTCAAAATAAATTTGTGATGACAAGTTTACTGGAAAGGTTGTGGAGGTTGTTAGTGGAGACCATATTGTTGTTGCTGATGATTCTTCTCCTTATGGGAGCCCTTCGGCTGAACGTCGGGTGAGTTTGTCAAGTATCAGGGCGCCAAAAATCGGCATATCGAACCAAAGTTTCTTCAAGCATACTTACATCGTGGCTCTCTTCTCCGTCAACTATACAGATTTGAAGAGTTTGAGAAAGATTATAAAGCATCTTTGGAGTTAAAATCTGGAAATTCAGCAACAGAGAAAGAATTGTCTCAGCTAATACAGAGTAGAAATGCACTAGATAAGGCACTAAATCTCTTGGACATGGGTGAATTTTCAAAAGCATTGGAGTGTATTGACAAAGTTGTTCTTGTATTCTCTCTAGAATTCTCTAAGGCAAAGCTGCTTAAATCGAGATTATTGATTACAGTAAAAGATTATTCAGGAGCTATTTCAGGAACTGGATTTATTCTCAAAGCCAATGAAAATAATCTTGAGGCATTACTCTTATGTGGAAAGGCCTATTACTACCTTGCATATCATGATGTTTCCATGAGGAACTATCAGAAAGGGCTGCGTTTAGATCCTCAACACAGTGAGTTGAAGAAAGAGTATTTCAAGCTTAAGAATATTTTGAAACTAAGAGTGCGGAAGAAAATCTGGAGAAATGGAAATTGGGTATGGCAACTATGCCCTCATTTTTGAGTAGCTCGAACCTATTCAATACAGGTGGAAAATTAAGGAGATTTTCCTATAGATCTCAACATTCGGGATACTGGGCAACTTGAGGGAATTCATGCCAAATTAAAAAACAACTCGAACTCAACGAATTGTAGATTTTTCTCGATGGCCACAAATAGCAATTAGAATGGTGACTGAGCATCTAAAGGTTGAATTTTGGAGCATTTTCAGGAGTTCATCAGAAGAATAAAAACACTGTGGCAGTTTGAGGGTAGAGTATTTCAACTGCTTAGATTTTTAGGCTAAAAAATTAGACATTTGATAGTAGTGAAGAAATTTCATCCTTTCCAGATTTCGATGAAGAGTAATTTCAGTTTTTTTTAGCCATTGAAACAACAGATAGAAAATTCATTTACAGGGAACACATGGAAAATTAGATCACAAGTGGCAGATGAAGGTAGATCTTAATGAGATTTGTTGACAAAAGAGAATGTTGAGTCAATTTATTTCCAGATTTTGTGGTAGAAAAACAAGGATAAGATCTAGCTTCCCAAAGTGCTTCAGACTTTAAAACAATCCTGAGAGAATCTATAAGGAAATTCATTGTGATAGACATAATATCTGCACCCAGATGGCAACTCCAACTACAACAGTTTGATCCACATCTTCAGGTAATAGTTACACAAGTGCCAGAGCTTTCGATCCACATCTTCAGGTAATAGTTACACAAGTGCCAGAGCTTTCCTACATTTCAGGCAGTGGTTAGAGCACAAATTCTCCAGCTAGCAACAAATTCTAACAACCTCTAGCATTTGAGGTGTTCAAGTGGCATTTCCAGATCTCAAATCATTTTTCGTTAAGTCATTTCCTAGGAAATAGGTAGTTACATGTGTCATTTTATATAACTGATTTCTGTTATTAGAAACAAGGATTAGAGCTCGAGTTTTTTTTGAAGGCTGAAGTAATTTTCTTCTATATATGTACATGTAAAAGATGAAGGAGTGGTTGGACCCTGTTGGATGAAAAAATCCTGTTAGGCCCTCCTGGACCTGACTGTACATTTGGATGTTGATTATACACAGGGATGTTATCAAATAAATTACAACAACACAGTGCCATATGACAGGATTCTTGTGTCAAATCCTCTGGTGAAGTTTTTCTCTGTAACTTTGTCTTTCTCTGTAACACCATCTTGAATTCTACAGTCTTAATTATTCTAAGAAGTAATAGGGCAGAACTTGTTGAGATATACACTCTGTCACTTGGCTTAGAATAGTTTCAATGTTTTCTACTGAAATTTGAATTCAAAATTCTTTATTGCTCTGTATTTAATTTGATTTCCTTAAACCTTTTTCCCCTCTGCCATACCTCAAGCTTATGAAGATCCAATGATTTTCCTAACTTTCCCTGCAATAATGGCCTGTCAAATCTGTCTTATTTGATGCTAGCTATGACTCTATGACTCCATTGCCCAATGGCCTCTTCTCTCCCGTTCCAACCAAAACATTTAAAAACAAACCCCTATACTTTAATAACTAGCCTACTATCCTATTCCAAACCAAGCTAGATTAGACAGAGAGCCCTCTCTGAGTCTTGGAGGGATAGATCCAGGACTCATAGTGGTTTTGATGTTGCTTATGTGACTGCCTCCACAACCTTGGGAAAATTACAGAGCGTTAACACGGTGACACATCATCCTTTGACGTCAGGCTACTACATCACTTCGGGAGAATGTCACTCTGAGAGTTTTTCCATCCAGAACAAACACAGTTCTCCCGAAGCCCGGAGCCCCGAAGAGCCGGAGTTCCTCACTATCGAATTAGTTAATGATAATATTATATTAATCTCGCGTTAACAAGTAAATAGCCTTGGTTAATGAGTTTGAAAGTTTTGTCTTCCAAAGGATATGTATGCTATGCGTCGTGCAGCTCCTGAAGTCCTGAACTCCGAAGTGAGGAGAGGTTGCGACGTCACTGTGGGATAAATTCACTTTGGGAGATATTCATGCTCAGTGTTCAAAAACTCTCGAGCTCTAAGAAATTTTTTCCATCGCTAAATATGGTTAGGGGAGTTCTAAATTTGGCAAGCTGCTAAAACTTTAGCAGAGATGCTAAAGTCCCAGGGTCGCCTAGATCGCACATTGCAAATTGATCGACGAATGACATTCATTTCGGAAATAAAAGGCGTCCGAGCGTTAATATTGTAGAGAAATTATGGCATTGAAACCATTTACTTTTTGAAAGTATTCTCATTCTAATTATACTGTGTGTTTTTCATAATCCATATTGCTTTTATTTTCTTTATAACATTCCGTAATTTTTTCCTACTATGAGTAGTGCAGCAAATAGATACTAAAAAAAACACAAATATTCCCATCACTTGTAACTTGATATATTGTTGGAGTGTGACTTGCCATCTTGGAAATTTTCCTTCCTACGTTGTAGGTTTTATCTCTTTAATCTATTTATGGAATTCATTTTTAATGATATTTGTAAACTTCCAAGTGACTTTCATCCCAAGTAAGTAATATCCATTTCATTATATTAGATAGAGTGTCTGGCTTGTCTGTTTGTATATGTGTTAGGATAAATAAAGTTATACGTGGTGCCAAAAAAACCCATATAATTTTCTTTGAAAATGTGTTTAGTGTCAAAGATTCTTTGATCTCCTTGTGTGACCTCTGTGTTTGCTAGTTTTTTCTATATATCAACACACACCTAATATGCTTGTTTATTTTCATGAGTTTTCAACTCATTGAAGTTAATTTAAACTGTGTTAGAACAAGATGTCGAGACAAAGGAATATGCCCTTTTCCTGAAAGTTTTGTCCGTGAGTAGCAAGCCCACTTTGCAGAGGTTGATCTACATTTGCGCTCTGGGAAGAGGATTTGTCAGATGACAATTCAGTATAGTACAACCTGAAATATTTGTAACATGTCTATCCAGTTGATTGTTTTTGGCAATGATACAATTTTTTGAAGGTTTTTATTTCTGCGGATATTCTTGCAGATGTATTTACAAGTGTCATTGATCTTTGGCATTGGTAGTTAATTGTGGGTTATAATTTTCACTTGTTTCCAAATCATCATTTTTTAGTCCAATATTTTATCCACATACTCATTTTGTATTGTGTTTGCATCATTAAAAAGGGTGTGAGAAAATGTAAATACAAACTATAACTTGATTTTTGGCTATAACTATGTATAGTTGATTTACATGCCTTATTGATATTTGGCCTTTGTAGATTACAGTGGGTTAGCATAATTTTTCATTCTTAATGTGATAATGCCTTTAAAAAACTAAAATAAGCAACAATTTTTTCCAATTCAATACTCACACAATTTTTTTTTTGATCCCATAATATTCACCTTTGTCAATTCGATAATAGGGAGGTCGATTTGGTAGATCGAACTATCGGTCACTTTAGATGACTGGGGTGCATCTGGGGTACCTGTGAGAACAACTAATGCTTTGATGAAGATTTGTTTTTATTGCAACCCATGAGAGTAATTGTGTTTTTGATACATTGTTTAATGCGTTGAAATATTATTTAAGTATTAAACTTCTTGCAACAGATTATTCATTGAATGGTTTTTTGTTTCCCTCCGTTTTTACCTCTATTATGTCACTTGTATGTCATTAGTGAAACAATAGTCAAGGAGAACCCTCATACATATCATCTTGCCAATCTCACCATGCTCTTATCTTAGTGAACCAACCCTCTATCTAATCAACAAATTGAAAAGAACGAGCATTACAAACTTGTGGTGGCCTAGCTCTGCCCTTTAGCAGTCAGGTGCAGACTTTAGGACCAACAGTAACTATGAAGTCTTTTAGACAACTCTACATGCACTTCAATCAAAGAATAGAGAAAGTGAGTCATACTTATAGTTTCGAGGATGTGTTTATATAAGAGAAGCATAAAAAAGCTACAGAGAAATCTATGGAGGGTTGTTGAAATAAACTTATTGTACTGTCAAATTGAGCGTAAGTATAACAATGACGAACTTGAATTTTAATTTTGTGTGGTTGATAACATATTCCCATTTGACTTCAGCTAGCATATATCTTTTTTTTTCAAAATATTTCCAAAGAAGAATTTTGGTAATTTCATTAATCAAGTAAAATTGGTAAATGAACTACATATTACATTTGCTCCACAGAGTCTACATTAAAAGGCAAGGAAGTTCTTGTATATTCCTTAATATAATAGAAAAATGGCTTATATCCAGAATATATTATCCAGTCATAATCCAAAAACCAGGCCCATGAGAACCTTGAACTACAATACCAAAGCACATGATCAAAAGTTTGGCAAACACAACACATGAAATAATTAGCAAAGATTGGGCACTGTATCCCATCTATAACCAAATTCCCAAATGGGCACCAAGAAATTCGTCGATTACTATATTACTATGAATCAAGATCACTATGAACATTTGCTTATGATATTACTATGAACCAAGATCACGTTGAACTGACAATGTTCTAACATTACTAGTTCTGGAAAAGATTGTCAACATTTAACTTAATGGAGTTTGAACAATGCCAAATTTGCAATATTATTGAAAATTCCTGATGGTTTTGTTCGGAGGAGCAAGCCATTTTGATGCCTCAAAGGATGGACCTCATTTATTCACAATTGGGTACTTTGTATGAGGTCTTTCCTCATGCTTCTCATTCCTAGACTCAACAATCTTATGCGCCTTCAGTTCACTTTGTCATGGTACTACGAAACTTTATTCATATCTTGATTGGGTAACATGGATAGAGACATATCATATTGTTTCGTTTCTTGTCAATGCATGATATGATTTTTTTTTTGGTTCAACCGATATGCAGTATGGCATTGTCCTCATTTAAGGTAAATTTGCTATGGACGTGGAAGTCACGTAGCATGTAGACAATGTTTTCCTTTTTCTGTAGGTATATTTCATATGGAAATTCTGTCAACCCAGGAAACACATCTTGTAATACAAGTTGTCTAACTGTACAATGTACAATTGTGTTGCTGAGGGTTTGGATGACAATGTTGAGACAATCTATATATATGTAAGGGAATTTTGTATCGCATCGTAGACAATCAATTGTGCTATCATTTATGAACGCAGAGGCAGACACAGGAGAATTGCAATTGACACATACATGATCAAGGGGGTCGAGTAGGCATTTGCTGCAACCAAAACACCCTCAACCTATGCACATGAGCATAGTAGTTAATATGTTGAACAATATAATATATATGTGTACAACAAAAAAGCTGCATAAAATTGTTTAAGGCAATTTTTTTGTGCAAATTGTGGGTGGAAGTGTATATGTATATGTACAATAGTTGTGGAGTTAGTTAGTTTCTTGAGATCTTGTACTATGTTTGTTCGCAATTCTGTTACAAATGTTTCTTGGGTTTTGCGAAAGATCCTTTCTTTAACATCTCTTTTCTTCATTATATTTTTGAACAACATAATTGGAAATTGCCCTTTATGCAATTGTTGTTCCATTGAGGAAAATAAATTTGCACAGGTGTCGAACAATTGTAGCTGCACCATGGAACAATTTAATAGTTGTGTAAGATGTCTGAGATATGTGAGCATGTGAAAGCAAAGGACAAAAATGGGTATGGAAAACAATACCATTTCCTTGTCGTTGTCCGAGTTTCCATCTTTTATATGGAGAATGTGTTGCGAGCCAACTTTTCTTGCAAATGTGACAGCTGCACCAATGGTTCCAATTGGGTAAATGTCGTTGTTCTCTGCAAATTGGTTGATTGTTGTGTCTGTTACAAAATGATATTCTGAGAAAACCGCGAGAACTTTTTCCACAACACTTGTTTCATTGAGCAATATAATTCGATCACAATCACCACGATCATATACTGTTTTCGGTAATATATTGAAATTTGTAATGGATATCCCATTACCTGACAAGATATTTTCTGCATGTTTCTGGCCAAGTTGTGTAGGGATAATCAATGTACCTGTCATCATGGCTTCATTTTCTGTCATGTCTGCACGCATAATGCATCTACTTTTGTTTTCCTTGTCTAAGTAAGTGCTATACACAACCATTATGTCTTCGACGAACAATTGTCCAGTTCGACGACTGTTCAAGCCTTCTATTGATAATATATTGGGTGGTATAAGTTTAGACCTGGTGACATTTTTTGAACAAGAAAAGTAATGTGAATGGCAGTCTGTATCTTTTTATTTTTTATTTTTTCATCAATGTACAAGTAGATGCACAATTTGGATAAAGTATGCAGGTTAGAGTTTTGTAACCATACCTCTTAGTCTCTGGACCTTGCACTATGTTGGACGTTTCACTTGTACTCGTCAATACTTCTTGTGAACTAAAAATCATGTGTTGTAGATGACATCACCATATTTACCATGACATAGATGAATAAATAACAGAGGATATTTGTTTCCTAAACATAGAAAGAGCATAATTTATGAATCTTTACCTTTGGCCTTGTCATTGTGTTGATGTTTGTAATGATTGACTACTCATGCCCATGTCACTTGTCCAAATTTTTCTGATGCAAACATATGTACATCGAACATGAAAACAACTAAATATGCATATGCATTGTATATTGTTCATAATTGATATGGATGTACATTAATCACATGCACTGTGTTTTATTTACTATCACTGTTGGTATACCTTTTGGAAGATTGTACTTCAACTTCCTCTGCTGTGGCACATAAGACTTCATCCTCTTGTTCAATTAGTCTATTTTTTTCAATGTAGCAATGCAGATAATACAATGAACATGAAGGTAAGTTTCTATGTAGGAACATATGTAAAAAGATTAAATACAATTTTATTTATTTCAATGTAGCAACACATAAAATATAATTGACATGAAGATAAGTTAATATGTAGGAAAATATGTAGTATCTACATAAAAAAAAAGAGGTGCAAAGAAGTAGAATAAATATACACAGAATAAATGAAATACAAAGCAATGGAGTATGGAATAAGAGTAGAAGCATGCACCTTCGTATGTCTTCTTCTACATTTCTGGTTAAGAGTCCTTCGTCTTGTCCAGTTATTCTGTTTGTTTCAATGTGGGAACATACAAAACAAAATGAACATGAATGTAAGTTGGCATGTAAGGAAAAACAAGCAATATGTACACATAGTAAATGAGAATAAAAGGAATATAATAACATATAGAGTTAAAAGCATGCACCTTTTTTTTCTTGATTCATGTTTGTGGTTATATAGAATCCTTTCTGTCCAAAATCTATTACAAACCAGAAAATATTAAGAAGTTCGATCATCCTAGCTGAATAATTTGGTTTTGTGCAACAAAGTATCCATATATGATTTGAGACATGGAAATATGATTTTGTAATATGCTTTATGTATATTTCATAATCCAAGTACGATACAAATTGTATCGTGATCAGACCAGTATGTGTCTAAGATAAAGAGGGTGTATTGTGAAATGGGCACATTTGACCATACATGGTCAATAAGTGCATTTTGTACATGGTTTATCTTATCCAAAAGAAAACAGAGACTGTAATTGCACATGTAGTTTTCCAATTCTTTTGTTCTGCCACTATTTTGTAGCATGTCAACATTGAAGTCTCCTAGAATGATAAGGGTTTCGTTCAAATGTAAATGTTGTAATGCATTTGAAACAACATTCAGTAGGTTGGGAAATGTTGCATGTAGAGTGGCATAGAGATTCAATATTGCAATTTCCGATTCACGAAAGATTACTCTTGCTAGCACCATCTCAACATTTTTTTCTTCGAAATGCTTATGCTCCAAAATTGTTACATGTTTTTTCACTAATATCATCACTCCATGTGTAATGTAACTTGATATGCAATTGTGATTTGGAAATTGCTTGTTTTGCATGCATCATGTCATGTGTGTTTCTTGCAAGCACAAATATCAGATTGCATTGTGTCATAGTCATTGAGTATATCATTCATATGTGCATGTAGTTTGCGCGTGTTAAGTGAGAGAATTGATACATATGAGTTTGTTTGTATGGATTGTTAATCATATTGTAGATGCCGTTTTGCACTAGTCTGAAGGCGTTTCATCTTAGTATTGACTTTATGTTTGACTTTGAATTTATATTTTGAAAGAGCACTTAGCAAATACAAGGAGTCTATGCCGCTGACACAGGACAAAGCTGTGTATACAAGTCCATGTATTCGTATTCCAGCATGGTCGAACACAACACTATCAAGTGTTATCCCTTGTGATCTATGGACTGTACGTGCACATGCAAGTTTAATTGGAAAGTGTTTTCGAATATTCAGTTGACCTATCTTTTCCGATGTTTATATTGGTTTTGATATTCGTAATATAGGTGTCCAAACGCGCGAAGTGTTTGAATTATATATATAAGCTATCTTATTTGCTTGTCGGTGGCCAATATGTGGGTCATGGAACTTAATCCAGAGGACATAAAATTTTTCTGTTTTTGTATAAGCTTTGAGTATTCCATCTGCACCATTCACCAAGCCATCCTATGAATCATAGTCGCATGCATATATTTCAACTAACATGACTAATTTCAGAACAAGTTGCAAAGGCAAAGTGGTTGTATGTCGATGACATGGTACATTGCCATGGTTGTCTTCTTCAAGGTCAATTGAATTCATGATGATATCATTTCCAGGCATGAGCGATAGCGTGTACTTGTTATGCATTGAAAAATCCTTATTCTTGTAGAATAGGTAAGGGAAGGTTGGGTCTGTTGGTCTAGGTCGAATGCAACTTGAATTGATATATGTTAAATCATCACATGTTTGGTTGTTTTTCTGCATTCTATTCAGAATTGCAAGAAATGTTTCATTTGTCTGGCACATTGTAGTATGTAATTCAAAGAATTTTATGTTGTCTTTCCAAAAGTCATGCGTCACAGTTTGCATATTGACCGTAGGTTCTTCAAATATCAAAGAATCTTATATGGGTTGCACTTGGTAAAGGTCCCCACATAATATCATATCAATGTCCCCAAAGTGTTTGGTGTGCACATGTTTTATATTTCTCAATTGATTGTCAATGGAATATAAGAAGTGACTTCCAATCAAGGATGCCTCATCTATGAAGACAAATTATAGTTCGTCATAAAGCTTAGAATAGGTATCTAACATTTCCTTGCTAAGTGGAAGAAAATGTGACTTGTTAAAAGGAATTAACAATGTAGAGTGGACTGTTGTTCCACCTGCATTATATGCAACTTTTCATGTATATTTAACTATTATTCCCTTTGGTTTCATAGGGTCACTCGAACTGTTTGAATCATAGATTCGTATAAGAATTTGGAATAGTGATTTCGCTGTGAATGTCTTGCCTGTTCCTGCCCCACTTGTAAGGAACAAGTGCACATGAGTGTGCATTTTTAAGCATTTTTTCATTGCAATGTCCTGTAGGATTGCCTGCTGTTCTCGATTCAACAGTCGTCTAACTTTGTAGTATTCTTCATTTTCGATAAATAAAGGATGTTTTGTGACTTTAAACCCAATATTGATACATTTTTCAATGGCGACTGCTCGAGGACAAGACAAATCTGCTTGCAATTCATATGACTATGTTGGCACAGGGGCAGACCCATGGTTCAATGCTCAAGATAGCACCAAAAAAACCCTAACTACCGGCCCTTTCGGCAACACCTGCGAAGCAGATGAAGTCTCACCTGAGGTAGAGGCAGGGGTGGTTACAAGACTCCAGTGTCTACAACCTTAGCTGGGACACATATATGTGATTACAATATTCTATCAAAGAACTTAGCAGTTACAGTTCATCAGTATTTAACCAGTATCTACTTTGCAGTTTAAAACCCTAATCACATAGCATCACAATATTCACCCAGATCTTGTATATTTGAGCTCTAAGCACATTCACATGGGTTAGATTTATCACTTATTCATATTATTAAGCACAAAGCATCAACATACCTATATATCATTTATCTATGCCAAAGCACTAAGAAAGTAAACACATAAACACATCAATACATAGCACAAAGCATAACAACACAGGATATACATGGTTCACCCCCAGCCTGGGGCTACGTCCACCAAATCTTCTTCTCTTTTATTATCTTATGTCAATCTTCTACATGCATAGATCCAAAAGATCTTACTCTGCATATGATAGGAGATCTACACGCACCTCGCTAGATCCTCCTTCCCCGAGCTAGGTTATAGCACAAAGCTTCTACTCAATCTCTTACAGTCACTTCCACTTAGACTTGCAAGTCTCACACAACATGCACAGAGCATGTACAACTATCACTTGCACTTAGCACTTGGTATCAAGCACTTGCACACTTTTTCACTTATCATCACATACGCCTCCTACTTACATCGCCTAGCTTTCTATTTATACATTACAAAATGGGCCTAAACATGGGTAAACCCATGGGCCACATCCCCATACCCGTTACATAAGCCCAAAACCCAAAAATCACTAAACAAGGGGCTGAGATCCCGTGATCTCCACTTCGACTTGGTCTCCTCCTTCAACATCCTGTCGAAGTCCGAAAATAGGTCAAATATGACCAAGGATCCTCAAAACTTGGTCAAGGGCCAACATTCCCTCAACACTCACTTGTGACCTGTCTCGAGTCACTCTAGTCTGGGTAGCTCTGCTTCAAAAGCCTTGAGCTTGGCTCGAGTGCTTCGACCTGTCGCTGCGCCAAGGCCTCCTACTCGTCGAACTCCTGGATAACTTCTTCGTTGACAAGTCCCTCTAAGCACTATTTGACTACATCTACTACTTATTCTAGCTCTGATCCTCAGACTTCAATCTCCTCAAAAAACTGGCATGCTTCGTCCTGGATTGGTTGGAGCCTCTGAGTCACTTCCATGAATTTTCTCTGTATGGTGTGGAACTCCTGTTGAGCAGTGCGCTGTTCCTGGGATTGCTTCATCCTTTCAACTGCGGACAGGGGCTTCAACTGTGCCTGTACTGTTGCTTCTTGCTGCTTTTCCTTCTAGAGCTGTGACTCCAGTTTCCTCATATCCAGATCTTCTGCAAGGCGCTCGTAGGTATGCACACTTCTACTACTAAGCTGTTTACATTCCAGAGTGAATGATTTGATCCTCTCAATTGTGCTTTGGGCAGTGGCTTCTCTTTGATCTCGCATATCCTATGGGATAGTTGGCACTGTTCGTAGCTCTAGATCTGCGATTCTATGTTGAAGCTGCTGGACAACTTATGCAAGCTGCGCTACTTGCTGCACTACTGATTATTCTGCCTTTTGCTCTAAGCCTGTCACAGAGCGAAGTGCTATGCTGATTGCTTCTTTGACTCCGAGCTGTTTTGCGAGCAACTGCTCTTTCTCTTGCTTGACCTGGGCTCTCTCCTCTTCGAACTTGGTGTGGAGGTCATCTTTCTCCTGTTGCGCAACTCAGTGTTGCTCTACCATTTCCTCTTGTTCTTTCTTTAGGGCCATTGTAGCCTATTCTTTCTCTTCTTGCACTCGACGAAGGCGAGCTTCGGTCACGTCAACTATTATGCAGAGTTGGGCAGGCTCATCTCCCAACTCTGGTTCTTATGATGGTGGGGGTGCAGTGGATACTACGCAGTTGGATTGAAGGGCCTGCTGCACCCCTTTGAGTTCTATCTCAATCCTATGATACATGTCTACTTGCTTGGCTTCGGTGTTCTTCATAATATCCTGAGAGGCATCTGATACGACTGCGATGATGAAGTCGAAATCATCGAGCACGAGCACAGTCTATAACTTGGTCTTACTAGCTATGTATTTCTTCCTCGTGGTGGGTTTTGTGGGGGAAACCTTCCTTTTCTCGGAGGGATCGGTCTCATAAATAGGATCCCTAGGCAGTGTTACTTCACCTTGTTTCTGCTGATCATCTTTTCCATTGGTCTCTTCTCTATCTACTTCGTCATCACCTCCTCGTCTAGGTGACTCTGAAGCGGTTTCATATGATACACTGCTCAGGTTTTGTACCTCTTCGTGAGTGGCCTTTGAGATGCCAATTAGTTCGGGATCATAAATTTCTGTGGGGTCAATAGGGATAAGGAGATCTACAGACCAGTCCTTGGTTATCTCCTCGATGTCCTCCTCTGTGAGCTTATAGTATGACTGAATCTTTTCTTTATGCTGGAGATAATATGAGTGAAATACTGCGTTTGACTGCCACTATTTTCCCATATCGCTCGAGTACCAGAGCGTGGTGAACTTCATAGCGAGTGGATTGAATGGATCAATGTCTAGGAAGGTCGCACCTTCCAGCATCTCCCAAGTAGTGAAAGCTATGAGGATCAGGAACCAATTGAAATGGAACTCATAGCCCTGATCTTGAGCTTCATGACAATCCAATTCTAGTTGGTTGACTAAGTACTTCGCCCAGTTCATTTGGAGTCCTTCTACACATTTTTCGGCGAGGTTAATGACGAACCCTGTGACTTGGGTAGGTCTGTTCTTTCTCACCATCTTTCCTACGATTAACTGGCAGGCTAGGCGCACTGCGCCATTTTGGATGGAAGCTACCTTATAGCCTCGCGTCCCCTTTTATACATCACCATATGTGTCTTTAATCCTCTGTGCTAGTGCACAGTCTGCAACCTTCCCTGGGTAGATGTCCCGTGGGTTGGGTCCCTGCATGCTCAATCTAGTGATCCTATGGATCAACGTCAGATCGACTGTGATGTGTCTATCTCGCCATAGGTAGCCGCCGTGGTAACAGGATAGCATGATCTTAACACATGCGTTAACCTCCTGGTGCCTTAAAAAATGTGGAATCTTCATCACATTTAGGATGGTGGACTGCACGAGGTTCATAGTCCATGGTTGGGGGATTATTCTCGAGTTATTCCCCTTCATCCTAGTCAAGTATCTATGAGGGGCGAGCATACTGTGGTTCTTACAGTCCCCTAGGTTGAAGTCGCTGAATTTCAATGTCACGATATTATCCTGCTGCATTCTAACTGCATGTATCCCCTTCGGGAGGTACACAATAACCAAGGTATAATTGAAATCCCTCGGGACACTGTCATGACTCACTGCGCAAGACAAAGGCGAGATGTAGTCGAGCAGGATGGTCGGGATTAACTTCGCGTTCACCAAGTCATCTCGATGCTTGGTTCTCTTCTCTGTTGCAACTCAGGATGGTTCGGATCCGCGGGTAGTCGACGGGGAGGCTTGCACTCCTCTCATCGATGAGGCTTGAACTTATGTGGACATTACTCTCTCGACCATCAGATCGATTAGAACTTATTCAACCGAATTCTCTACGATGCTGATTTTGTCCGACATGCACACTCACGATTGGATAACTCAGGTTGATGAACGAATACTCAATGCAATAGAATAGGTGTCGATCTCAATAAATACAGTGCGGTAGCAATGAGTTCTCTTGTTGGCTCGGATACAATTGGAAAAAGTGTTCTCGGTGCAATAGTCGACGAACTAAGTAGACAACATGTAACAAATCTCTCCAACGGACAAGAGGCCTTCATCAATGTGGTTCTTTCCATTGCGGCGCGGTCCCAATGGTCTAATGGCGATCTTTCTAGTCATAACTACTGTCCTAACCGTTCGGGGCGTCGGTCCAACAGTCATAATGCTTCCAACGGTCATATCGCTTTTCCATGGCAAAGTGCCATGTTGCGTTGTTCTGATATCCTGACAAAGTTAGAGTTTTTCAAATCTTCCTTCTGCGAAGTCCCCTCTAGAACATTCTGCAACTTTTCTTTCTTGTTACTGAGCTTTCTAGCCTTCTTCCCTGTGATCTTTGTCTTAGTATTCCTCTTTCCATTCTGATTCTTATCTTCTTTTGGCATAGTAACTTCGCGTTGTCGAGATTCTTTCATAGGGTTTAAGGGAAATACTTCTTCTTTGTCTGGGGTAGGTGCTCCACTCTTCTGTGAGTGTTCTTGTGTTCTTTCAACTTTGACATCCAAGTTTCTGGTTCTAAATAGCTTCAATTTGTTCTCCCGTTCTTCAATCAAGTGCGCTATCATCCTAGTGATGAAATCTTTTAATTCTTGCTTCTTCTGTTCTAATACTTCCTCTTCTTTTCTTTTGGCCTTATCCTTCTCAATCCAGGTTTTTCCTAGTAACATAGCAAATGGGTTGTCCTTCTCAATAAATTTAAGAAACTCAAAATCTTCCTCTGTTGAAGTTCCATGAGCTCTCATAGATATCTGGGTGAGTCTTCCACATAGGGTTATCAACTTTCCTCTGAATAATCCTATTCGTCCTAATGAAGGAATCATAGAAGGCTTTCCTAAAATTTCCCAAGGTCTTTCTATCATGATATTCACCCGTGTTTCTTCATCCAGAACACAGTCAATGTCGAAGTCTCCTATTCTTGTTTCTATGCATTCTTTTTCTTTGAATATATTTGATAAGTTGACACTTCTGTGATCATTCAGGGTTTCTTTTATTTGTAGCAATACATTCTCTGATTATTTCTGGGGTTCTGCCATGGTTTCAGTTTCTTGATCTTCCTCAAGGTTTTCTTGTCTCATATTCATTCTTTCAACCTCAACAATCATTCTAGGGCAATCCAAAACTTCATGGTCCATAGCTTTACAACAAAGACAACTAGGTCTTCTACCAGGGCATTCCTTAGCAAGATGTCATGGTCTTCTGCAATTATAACAAAGGGTTAATCCTCTTTTTCTTTTAAATGATCCCCAACTTTTCCTATACTGCGCACTAGGGTCATAGTATCTAACCTGCAAAAAATTCGTTCTAGGATCCTGCATCCATATGTTAGTCCAAACATTCTTTCTATGCATAGGAATAACATATCTTTGATCATTTCTATCATATCTACTCATATCAAATCTTCTTTCTTCTAGTTGTGCCCTAGTTTTCAGGCTAGGACAACATTTATCAAACATACATAGATTCATACTTTCGAAATAAAAATTTCCACTTATCTTACCTTTTCAATCAAAACTTTTCACTATTCTTACCTTTATTAGAGCACAAAGCTTCAATATCTTACCTCTTTTCTTCAGATCTGACTTCTCTTCTTAGCACAAATATTTACAGGTCAAGTAGATTACTGTGCACTAGGGCAACAGATCTACGCATGGATATTTCTCTTTTCTTCAGTTCCCAACAATCACAGTTCCAGGTCCCAACAACAGAACCATTTGTTGGCACAGGGGTAGACCTGGGGTTCAACACTCAGAGTGCACCAACAAAACCCTAACTACCAACCCTTTCAGCAACACCTGTGAAGTAGATGAAGTCTCACCCGAGGTAGAGGCAGGGGTGGTTGTAGGACTCTAGTGTCTGCAACCTTAGCTGGGACACAAATCCATGATTACAATATTCTATCAAATCACTTAACAGTTACAGTTCACAGAGAATCACAGTATTCACCCAGATCTAGTATATTCGAGCACTAAGCACATTCACATGGGTTAGATCTAGCACTTATTCATATTATTGAGAACAAAGCATCAACATAACTATCTATCATTTATCTATGCCAAAGAACTAACCAAGTAAACACATAAATAGATCAATACATTGCACAAAGAATAACAACACATAATATACGTGGTTCACTCCCAGCCCGGGGATATGTCCACCAACTCTTCTTCTCTTTTATTATCTTCTGTCAATCTTCTACATGCACATATCCACAAGATCCCACTCCGCATAAGACATGAGATCTACGCACACCTCGCCAAATCCTCCTTCCCTGAGCTAGGTTACAACACATAGATTCTACTCAATCTCTTACAGTCACTTGCACTTAGCCTTGCAAGTCTCACACAACATGCACAGAGCATGTACAACTATCACTTGCACTTAGCACTTGGTATCACACACTTGCACACTTTTGCACTTAGCATCACATAAGATTCCTACTTACATATCCTAGCTTTCTATTTATACATTACAAAATGGGCTTAAACACGGGTAAACCCATGGGTCGACATCCCCATACCCGTTACATAAACTCAAAACCCAAAAATCCCTAAACAAGGGGCCGAGATCTCGTGATCTCTGCTTCGACTTGTGCTCCTCCTTCGACAACTTGTCGAAGTCCCAAAATATGTGAAATATGATCAAGGATCCTCAAAACTTGGTCAAGGGCCAACATACTCACAGAGAGTTCTAGTTTTTTTATGCTTTGTTAATGTCTCATCAACATTGTCAAGGTTTTCTAGTTCATGAAGTGCACTTTCTAAATCACCCCATGTTCGGTTGACATTGTATGTAAATCTAGCCTCATTGGTTTGTCCTTTAGGATTGCCTGCTGTTCTCGATTCAACAGTCGTCTAACTCTGTATTATTCTTCATTTTTGATAAAGAAAGGATGTTTTGTGACTTTAAACCCAATATTGATACATTTTTCAATGGCAGCTGCTCAAGGACAAGACAAATCTGCTTGCAATTCATAGGACTCACAAAGAGTTCTAGTTGTTTTATGCTTTGTTAATGTCTCATCAACATTGTCAGGGTTTTCTAGTTCATCAAGTGCACTTTCTAAATCACCCCATGTTCGGTTGACATTGTGTGTAAATCTAGCCTCATTGGTTTGTACTGTAGTCTCATATGCAGTAGATGCAACTTCCCATGTAGGGAAGTTATGTTTTAATGTGTTTTCATTTTGATCAAATGGAACGTACAAAAACATTTTCTTTCTACATAAGTTTTGATAGTCTATGTGTTTGTTGTATTTGACAAAGCGTATTACATTTTTTTTTTCTTTTTGATATGGGTGTACCATTTTTTTTGTAATGCGATACGAATTCTGCAAGGTAGATATGCTTAATAGAAGGTGGACGCAAGAGGTAGTAATCAATAATAGATCGACATATCACGTCCTATGAATTATTAGGCTCTTGTTTTAGAAAAGATGGTGGTTTAAGCATGAATATGCGTGTGTCAAGTGGATATGTGTTTATGAAGACACATTTCCTTGAACTACAGTTCAGAGGCAGGGAAAGTGCGATGTGGACTGCTTGTTGAGCAGATATTTGTTGAAGATTAAGTAATGTATTTCCAAGTGTACGTATCATTTGCATAGAATCAATTTGACTTTTTTCAAGTTCTCTGTGTATTCTTTTGAATGAATTTGTCATATATTTGTCAACCTTTGTCATGTATGAGGTATAATATGATGCCGCAACATATGCATTGAGGACATATTGTGCATCTGTATTTTCATTCCACATAATTGGCATGTCCTTGGAGAAACCGTTGTTCCAAATGTGTGAAAGTTTTCATTTAAGGAAAATTGTTGGTTGTTTAAGTGTAGATTGTATTAGTTGGATGTACTCATCTTCTGTTAGATTTAGTTCTTCCAAGAAGTCTTCGAAGCTCATTAAGTCATCGAAGTCTCATTGTTCTAGAAATGTGAACAAAGATTTTGATTTCTCAATGAGAACATTGTCGTCTAAACTAATTGGTTCTATGATTCTTGTTGTTCTCATTGGAGACACATGGAAGTTGTATATGCAATGTGAATTCTTTCATTTTTACAGCTTCTTGTATGGTAATGTCTATGAACTTTGGAAAGTTCTAGATCCAAATGGTTCATGTTGCATGTTATGTATTTATCCATAAACTACTCGATTTGTGAGTTGTTGTCATTTCCATAGACTAGTGCACCCTCTATCCATAACGGTGTGTGGTCATGTTCACTCCCTCTATTTTGGATTTCAATCACAAAATAGTAGTCTGATATTTTTCAGAAGAACATTTCATCATGACATATCAATTTCCTTAAATCATTTACTCTATGTCTATAGTAACAAGTACATGTCACTGGGTCTTTTCTTATGAGGTAGTCAATGTCATCATTTTCGAATGTCTCAGTTTTCTTTTTACTTTTCCTGTTCTTGTTCCTAGATAATGCAGACACCATACACCAATGGACCCCAACGATGCTCTGCACTTTGAAATGTGATGAAAAAAGTTGGAGGTCCCAATTGTCGGATCATTGCAAATATAGTTTTCTTGTTTTGTTCCAAGTAGTCAAGAGAGATGCGAACACTTTTGAAATCTATGTATCCAATATCAGATTTTAGGAATTTTTCTAGTTTGATTTGTACTTGACATTTCTAGCCAATAAATTTCTTCCTCGTTGCTGGCCTTCTCTTATTCACACCCACATGCAAGAGAACACTTTCTCAATTATTATGCACATTGTTTTGAAAAACAATTTTGTTATGTGACAGGAGAAGTCACCGCTTGAATATAGCAGTTCCCATCGAACTATGTTTTGGTAGCTGAATCATTCCATGATGTCACTGGAACGCAGATCTCTATAGAACAATGTTGGGAAGTTCATTTCCTCAACAATTTTGTCCTTGAATATTCCAAGTGAACGTTTCCCTTCAAGAGGTGCGATTTTGACAATCTTGTCTTGCAAGTTGTGAATGTGTTGTGAGTCAGTGAATCAATGTATCAATGTTTCAACATGTCTTTCATTCTCTGATTCATCGCTTGTATCAAATTCACTAGTAGTGTCAAAATTTTGTGCAGAGTTTTCATTTCCTTGTTCAAGAACATGGTTCCAGTTCTCATTTATACAAATGTTTTTTTCTTTGTACAGGGTCCTGGAACATAATTATTTTAATGCTTTCATGACAATGTGCACACATACTCTACCTGTCTGGTATGCATTATTTTATTGCAAACGCCTTTTGAGAGCTACAACAATCGTCATGGTTTTGTTCATAAATTGTGGCAGTGCTTTTTGGACAACATCTAGTTGGACATGCATGTTAATAATTGATCATGTTAAGCCCATTTGGGGTCATTTATAGCCCAAGGGTCTGGTTTGTGCAAATGCAATTTGCAGAGACACACGTCTCTTTTCAAGTTATATAAGTGTACTTACATCTGGCAGTGGTGTGTTACATCTTATTTGGTCAGGTGTTGCAAATTGTGGCAATTTTCCATTTTCAAGTGACCGTTTGCATGGAAGACAAAAAATGCTAGTGGAAAATGTTCTATCATTTAGTGTCAAGATGATGTATTCTTTTTGCAAGTCATGGGTGAAAGGCTTAATGTTATTTGTGAAATTCAATTCTTCACAAATCACACATGCAATGGAAGGAGTGTCTTCAATTTGTTTCATATAGGTCTGCTTTGCATCTCTCTTTCCTAGACGAGGATGCGTAGCAAGTTTTCAATGCTAGCATTGCACAGTGTTGGCTCTAATTTACGATACATGATTTTTCCCCCTCGGTCAATATCATGACCACCGTGGGATATGTAGCTGCACCTATTTCTCTCACATATCTATTTTTTCAACATGTGGTAGCTTAACTTATGGTTTCCACTCGAAACTAGTTTCACTTGTTGACAAGCCACGGTGAAGGTGGAATCAACATTTGTTACGAGCATTGCCTCCTCACCACGTTGATGATGCAAAGGGTGATGGTATTTTTCATTGGACATGTGATGTTTGTGTTCATTAGGAAGTGTGTAAATGCGCTCGTGTTGTGCACGCACAACTTTTTTTAGGTTGTGATATGTGAGTTTGTGTTTCTTGGTCGAGCTCCCTTTCACCTCATGATGATCGGTCGTACAATTCATAGGTCTAGAAGGAAGTGCACCAATGCAATTATTTCTTTCACGTATGACCTTTTTCAAGTTGTGATAAGTCAGTCTACACTTTTTGTTTAATCTCTCTATGACTTGATGACAATTGGGATGAGTTTCATTGTGATTAGACAATATGCAACACTTATGTAGATTCAATGCGATTTGGTTAACATGGATACTGAATCTTGAACCAAAAGTATTTCTTATCAAATGCTGATAATGGATGTGTGGTGTATTTGTTTTCGATGATATGATGTCAATTTTTTGATCATAGTTTGAATCAATACAATAGAAATGGATAGTACCTTCTGAAAGGGTTGACCAGACCTAGATATTTACTTTGAATATGATAGATATCCATTGTAAAAAAAATGTCCCACCCTCTATATTTCCTTTCTCATATGGCATTGCCATGTTTACAAGGTATTATTGCCAACTTCCAACTCTCGACATACTTTCTATGAGATATGGTGGAAGGTGTTGATGCAAGCAATTAAATGCTCGTTGACTTCCACCTGTAATTGCATTGCAAAAGGATTGCATAGTGTAAAGGCACAATGAGTGCACATCAAACTCTATTTCTATCAAATAGAAAATTGCATTGAACATATTATCTCCACAAATAGATGTATTAGTTGTTTCTATGTGTAATCCATGAGAGTGTATATGATGCATAATTCGTTTCCAATGTGATTGAAGGTCTTTGCAGGCGAGGGACAAGCAAATATCAGATTCTCCAAGATTGCATATGGATAATTTTTTATAGAGTAGTGGTTCATAATGACCACTTAGGGGATTGGCATCATGGATCAAGATGCAATATGGATCTCTAGATGTAGTTTTGTTGAATAGTAGATATCTTCTTTTTCTTGTTAATGACCAAATTCCAATTGATATATTCAACCACTTGGCTAGACACCGTATACAAAATGTATCTCCCCAAAGTCCTCTCTCATGTGGAGGCAGAGTTGCAGATGCAGAAAACCGCATCTTTGAAAGATACGTACTAACATCATGTATTCCATGCAATTGGCAAAGAAAACCATATGTCAATTCATATTGATACGACTCTAATGCCTCAACGTTGCCATTTTCTAAGAAAGCGAAGAAATGATCTATCAATCCATTGCACAACTCGGTCGACGAATAATGGAAGTGGAATAGAACTTGAAATGCATCGAAGAGGCAATCTCCCACAATATACGAGAATGAATCTAATCTGAAAAGGGCATTTCTATGCAATACCTGGTCGATGTTGTCATGTACAATGGAGTATGCATCTATTTGATAGCACTCAACATCTATTACTTGCTCCATGTTTTAAGTTGTGATTTTCAAGATGTTTCTTAGCTATGTTTAGATAATATGCAAATAGAAAAAAAGATAGCTATAAGTTTGGGAGTACATACCAATTTTTCCATGTATCCTTCAACCTTTTTCATTTCAAATTCAATGCTTCATGGTTACTATAGAATATGACAAAGAAACAAATCTATAGTTAGTGCTCAACCATATATAAGAGATAATGCAAATAAAACAACAATATAAATTTGCTCAGTACAAAGACTGAGTATTTAAGACATATAATTTTAGAACTTATTTTAGTTGTGCACCTTATAAGCGTTACGATAGTCATTGCATATAGATTTACAATCATATTCATCATTTAATTTCATCCTCACTCTTCACAAGTCAACACTAAACATATTTGAAACAACTTTTTGATGTCTCCCACTCAGAACACTCACATAGATGGTCTGTGGGATTAAAAAAAAGGGAATATTTAGGCGTTCATGGATCTCTACCACATGAATGGAACCAACACATAACACAACTTCTCAAGGTTTCAATTATATTACAAGATTAATAAGATATTCTAAGGTTGGGCACTGGGGCACTCATCCAGAGACATATCAATGAATTGTCCATTTAGGTTACAAAGAATCAATTCTACAAGACGAGGTCCAGATGTGGAAATGGTGATGTAAGATGCTTTGGAAGACCCAAAGTCCAACATAAAACTAACAACTATATGTGGTTTTCCTTAGAGAATAAGATCTCGCCTTGTCATAATCTGCAAAGAAGGGGATGGAAAGGTCCTCGTAGATGCTTGCTCCGCAATGAAAACTCCGAACTCATCTCACAAATCCTTGTGCACTGCCATTTTCCAAAGAGCTATGGTATGATGTCCAGGGAATGAAAGTGGGAATATGTGATTGGAAAGGGGACAGCCTGGAAAATGCACTAAACATATGGTTTCAGAAACATAAATATGAGGAGAACATCCCATTTCCTTTTTTGTATGTCAGTATGGCTGTGACAGAGGTGGGTTCTGTATCGAGCATTGACATTCCCTCTCATTGTTTGAGGCCACTGGAGATAACTGAATGTGTAGAAAACTTCTTCTCAAGCTATACCATAGTTTTAATTTTGGAATCCTTTTAGGAGATTAACGTTTGTGCGCCTCTTATTTTTGAAATGATCCTGAGACATAGATCAGTTTTGCAAACCACAATCTGGGTGACACTACTACTTTAACGCCCCTGCTAAAGTTTTATCATTCTTCCAAATTTTGGAATTCTTATAACCATACTTATACATGGTGCCAATTCAGAACTTTGAGAGTTTTTGAATGTGAAGCATGAAAGTCTCGCAGAGTGACTTTCTCCCAGAGTCATTAACTCACACCCACTGTTAATTAACCCAAGATTACTTTAACCATCCTTATCAAGGACTTGGGGACTTTGGCTATTCGACACTTCTGGAGTTTTCGAATGCAAAATTTGTACAACTCCTGGAGAAGTACATGCCCGGAGTAGTACAAACACGTACAATAAATGCAGACTAGCCACCATGCATGTGGGACTCCGAAAGACAACTAGCTAGACTAATTTAATAAAAAAGAAACAATAACCAAAGCTCCTCGATGCTAAGTTTCCACCATGCTGCAAACCCTGACATGTGGCTAACCATGTCTCATCCACGCAAATAATAACTATCTGCTTAAGAGATAAGGTCCTCAAATCTTCCCACGTCTACAATCCATTTGCCACCTTCCCAACCTCTTCGGTACCTTATGCACTGCCATCTGTCTTTACACCTTTGTCACTGGGCTCTGATCTGGAATCGTTTTTCTACCCTTTACGCCTATAGTTTATCCCTTTGGTAAGAACAAGCAGTGAGCATAATGGATTGCAATGGCTGCACAAGTGGGTGATTTAGTACCATAGTTGACAAAGTGACTTGCAAGGTCTGCACAAGAGGGTAAATCAACACCATCCCAATGCCAAGTATGTGAAGATGTAAGGTATGATCTATGCAATAAAAATTCATATTAGTTGTTTTAAGAAGTTTTGAATAGTATTGTACTGGTTAAAACCTATGGACCCTTAGCCTAATCCTCCAGGATCCCTTGATTTTCTCGAACCTATTGATAATCCCCCTAATTCTGCGATTATACATCTTGTTTCTCACAAGTCTATTGATTCCCATCCCAAATATACAAAGAAACCATTGTTCAAACTCCAGTGCCCACTAAGAATTTAACTTGCCAACAAAGGAGAAACAAGAATTAATGTTCGGACTTGGGTCATTTTGTGTTTTATCTTCATCCTCCACTGAGGATTTGCATTTCAGGTCTTGCAATTTTTTTTTATAACTTACTAAAATATGTCACTGATAAAGATGGATAAGGACCAACAATGTTGTCGAATTTTCTTGTAGCTTGCTTAATTTGTACCATACTTATCCCTTCTATACTTAGTTGCAGTTTTCTTCTACAAGAACATTTTGCAAAGGCAACAAGCTTTCTTGTTCAACACTTTTCGGGGATAGTAATACATTCCCGTTTCTTTGATATCAATGGTCACATTTAAGGATGTTCTATAAGAGCATTTTCACTCGGTTATTAATTCTATATTTTTTTATATTTATTTTTATTTTCATCACCTCCTAGTATTGAACATTCCTACTTGCAAACTGTAAATAGTAAGCCGTAAACAAAGAATATCAATGGAACTATGGTATTGAAAATTACTCGTGAATGGTGAACGACAGAATCACAGGTCCAATTGCGGGTGCAGGATCTCAACCCTGTAAAAAACAACAATAGGTCCAATTGTGGGTGCAGGACCTCAACCTTGCAAAGTTGAAGCAAACAAGGGTGCAGGATTTCAACCTTGCAAAGTGCAAGAACAGGTCGAAATGCGGGTGCAAAACTTCAACCTTGCAAAGTTGAAGCAAACAATAGCAAGAAACAACAACAAACCAGTGAGAAAGCACCAAGAGGTCCAACTGCAGCTGCAGGACCTCAACTTTTCAAAGTTGAAGCAAACAACAATAAACAACATCCAACGAACCAACGAACCAACGAGCAAGTAACAACTAGTGAACCAATGAAGAATATATGTATCCTCAATGATGACTAGATTGCATTCCAAATACAGAAGAAGTATGAAACATATGATGTAGAAGCAACTCCATCATTATAGTCGACTATGCGAGTGCCCGTGGACAACAATATTGCTAAAATTCACTGCATACAAGATTGTATCCAAAAATTGGAGAAAACTGTATTGTGACAGGCTTGTTAAGTAAAAATTTAAGGATGTTAGGCTTGTTAATTAAACATTTAAGGATGCTAGGACTGTTTAAGGGCCTCATGCTATGTAAACATTTAAAAAAGAATGCATTGTGTCATGCCTGTTTAAGTACTTAAAAAAGAGTGTCCATGCTCAAAACTTTGGATATGTAAACATTTAAATAAAAATAATAAAAATTCAAAAAGAGTGTCGATGCTCAAAACTTTGGATATGTTAACATTTAAAACATTGGGAATAGTGAAGTTGGTAATAAGACTTTGAATCTATTCTCCAATGAGATGACAAATAATTTTTTTTAAAATAATGTTTTTAGTTCTCTAGTTCGAACAATAGAGATTATGCAAAAAATTATAGTTAAAGGACAAATTAATATAAAGTCAACGAATTATTAATCGCTATAGTCCCTCTATGCCTTCGACATAGACTAATAAGAAACATTTATAAACACAATAAATGAAAAAAATATAGGTAAAAAATGCACGTATACCGTAAAAATGGAGCTTAAATCATTCAAATACAATGAGCTTTACTTACTTTGTTAGAACCCATTCATTTACCATTAAGTACGAGAAATAAATCTAAAGAGTTGTTTTAATTTTGCTTATAAGTAGAAATGTTAATGCCGTTTGTTATTGAATACCTATGTTATTGATACTCTTTTTATAACATTATTTGAAAATGTAATGCTAAAATCTATGACTTCATAATGAGACATTTCTGGAATCACAAAACAAGTGAGCAAAACTGAAATAATAATCTAGCA
>ML781100.1:476775-498570 GCA_009831015.1 Picea engelmannii | reverse complement strand
ATATTCTTCTAATACATTTACCCTAGTGGAACCTTGCATGCCCCTTTTTTAATATTTATTTGGGAGATAATTTTTTGTTTTGTTGATATCCACTTAAAGAGAAAATTTGGGTCATATAGTTGGGTTCCAAATTCTCTCCTTGAGAGGATCCTTTACTACGATCTACTCCCCCTTTAATGCTTGTAGATCCTTCATTCACAATGCATTGTCCTTTAGATTTTGATAAAATATAGAAAATAAATGACAAAAAAGGCTTAATCCAACTCAATTGTATTCAATCTAATAGTACAAATATATAGTACAATGGATGATGCCACGTCATAGAGATATTTTCTCCAGATCGTAAAACCTTCATGGTGATTAGGCTAGGAAATCCTAGCTAACTCACTTAGTCATCATTTGAGGATAAATAACTATTCTTCTAAATGAATAATACAATTAAAGGTGACATGAATACTTAGTGATTGGTAAGGTAAGCCATAGGCTAACATCCCCCTCTCAATCACAAGTCTATATATCTATACTAGCTAAGCAATAAACACTAATGCAAAAGATGACATGCTGGATCTTTTAGAAAGCCTTGATCTGAGCTTCAATGAAAAATATACTTGAAAAACTGTCAAAATAGGATGTTGGATGGTTCATCTGAAATGAACTGGAAGAGAGCTAGAATATGGAAGTGGACAACTGCCAATGTCCGAGAAATTCCTAATTACTTGACAATATGATAATTTGTGAAGTAATTTAGCTAGAAGAAGTGTTGTTTTGGTAGTCTCGGAGGTATTAACCTCCAAGTGTAACCTTTGTACTTAGAATATAATATTCCAGAAGTAAGAGAACCATTAAACAAATGTGTGAAAATCCTAGAAGAGAAGTCGACCCAAAGAGAATAATAATAAAGTATTAAAAGGCTCTAGAAAGTGAGGTTGGCCCCACATGAAAAGACACCTTGACAGACTAGTATAAATAGAGGTTAGACACTCCTCATTTGTACACTCACTCACTCAGTAGAAGGAGGGCACACGTTTGAGGAGCTACAACTACAGTTGCAGTAGAAGGAGGTGCAAGTCTGGAGAGGGTGGTGCAATAATTGTCGTGGTGTAATCTCATTCTTTCTGGTATCTCTCTTGTGTGTTTCTCTTGGTAAAGGTACACTTCTATTAGTAGAGGTACATTCTCTTGCTATTGTGTTGCTGAAACAATGGTGTTTTTGGTTAGGGTTTATCTGTTGATTCTAGTGTGGAATCGCTGGAATCATTCTATCTAAGAAAAGGTTAGTGTGCTCGAGGGTGGCATAGTGAATGCCTATGGTTGGGTGACAATGATGTGACATTGTCTATGGTTAAAAGAGCATACCAAAATTTTAACATGGAATCAGAGTTAGTTTACTTCATAACAGTCTAACACCTGGAAGGAAGATCCCCAGTTTCCCCCATTGTCAAGCTCGTTGAGAACTTATCGAACCCACAAAGAAGGTCACCTAAGTAGGGCACATCTTTCCCCCAGATCATATCTCCAAAATTCTGAAATTGAAAAATTAGGGTTTCCTCATAAAACCCTAGGTCTGTAGTACCGATTGCAGTTGTAGTTGCATTTCCAGTTGCTTCGTGCTAGTTTCTTTGTGTTAGTTTCCTCGCATCGGTTGCAGTGCCAACACCAGTTGCAGTACCGGTTTCAATGAAATTTTCTGTGAAGCGTTGGGCCTAAATTTTAGTTGTCCTAATGCGCACTACCCTAGCGCATTCCCAACTACCTTCAGATTCCAAGTTGGAGTACTTTAAAATTTTTGGGTTCGTCATTGCTTGCTGCTACTGCCAGATGGTGTCACTGTTGCCGGAGGTATGTTGTATATGTTGAAACCATATCACTATCTTGAGGGTGTTTGTAGGAGAAGGGATCTTTTGTCCAAGAAACAATCGAAGATCCAGAGGGATCTCAGATCCAACACATTCAGAGGAACAACACACTCCATGTTTGATTGTTTTGATATGCTTCTAGCTATTATGGAATTATTGTAATCTTATGAACATATAGTTGTATTTTGATCTATCGAAGTTATGATTATCATACTAAACTTTGGTCAAAGTTAAAGTTATAAGTTGACTCTAGTCAAAGTATTAGATTGATTAAGGTTGAGATTTTTGAGTTTACTTGCATTATATTCCCTAACTCAGATTTATGTCAAGAAATCATATTGTCTTAGTACATGGGACATGTTGGATATAATACTTTCCATCTTGAGTGAAGGAGACTCTGAAGAAAAGCAACAACACTCATTCTTGAAGATAAGATTCCAGGTTTGATTCATTAAATTGACAAGTTTCCAATTTGCACATATCAAGTTTGAAAATTTCTCCAGGAAGGTCACAAGTGATAGCTTTGAGAAGGAGAGACTGTGACGATTGTTCTCATTATTGTTTTTATTATTATTATAAGATTATTATTCTTGTCTATTCTTTTCTATTGTTGTTGGTCTTGTTCCGGGTAGGTCACGGGTGATAAATATGAGGGAAGCTATAGTGGCGATTGCAGGAGGAAACATATTAGATGGTCTCAAGTTTGAGACATGGAGTAGACTACCCAGATAAGAAGTTGTATACATGATCGCATACATCCATGTACCGAAGAAAAAGAGGATGAAGAAGGGTACTTTTGTGAGATACATAGTATCTCAAATGAAGATTGATTGTAAGGAGTAGAAGGCTCCAAATATGATTGAACAAATACCTCTAGTGCAGTTGATCACTCTTCAGATCATTAGGAAGAGTTAGTAGAGCCAAAGCGACCTACCCAAAATCGTTGCAATACCCAAGAAGAGACCAACATGGTCCTGTGACGCTTTGCATGATGCAAATATATATAACATTGATGAGCCATATCATGAGGAGCAGATGGCACCACCAGTGGTGAGGCAAGCGAATCTGATAAGTACCATCTTAGAAGGAGATATATTTCATAGGGCGTCATCCCTCATGATCCAGTAGGGATAAACATCCTCCCCGAGACAATTCATAGGAGACTTCAGAGGAAATCATCACATACAGAGGGAGCAGATGGCTCCAAAGATTATATAGACTCAGAGAGAGTCAAGCTTCAGAGGGAGCATGGAGACTTAGAGTGAGCCTGATATCAGAGAGAGTCAATGGCTTAGAGACTTTCATTCATAAATTATTCCTCCTCATATTCATATGGGAGAGAGATACATCTTCCAGGACTAACAAACATGTGCCATGAGTTGAGGAAGCTAGATTGAAGCTTCATAGGCTTCAAGGATATATGGGACCTCCTAGGAATATTCCCTTGCTTCAATGATAGAGGATGAAGCCAATAATAAGGACTAGGATATGTTTTTTTTCCGTAAGAATAGAAGGGAAGTCAGTGGTGACTTCCAAATTGATCTACAAGATCAAACATGCTGCTGATGGCAGCATAGAGATGTACAAATCCTGATTTGTGTCCATAAGATTCTCCGAGCAAGAGGCAGAAGGTTATGACGAGACACTTGCTCCAGTAGTCAGAAGAAGTGTACATAGATACATGAGAATGAGTCTCATGTCTGCAGATTGAAGAAAGATTTGTACGAGCCTAAGCATGCACCCAGGGCTTGATGTACCACATCAAACAATTTCCTGATGAGCTTGGGATTTACCAAGATTAAAGTAGATTCCAATCTTTACTACAAGGTTATCAATGGTGGACCAATGATATTACTATTATATTTGGATGACCTGTTTCTATAAGGGAATGAAAATCTCATTGCAGAGTGCAAGAGAAAGCTTGCATCAGAGTTTGAGATGAAAGACCTGGGTATGATGCATTGTTTCTTGAGTTTAGAAATGTGGCAGAAATCGGAAGAGATTTTCCTATGCCAAGGAAAATATGTTGTAGATATTTGAAGATATTCGAAATGATGGATTGTAAATTCATGCCTACACCGATGGTGAGAAATCTAAAGTTATTGAGTGATACATCTTCAGAGACAGTGGATACTACCATGTATAGACAGATGATTTGTTCATTGATGTACTTTAATAGCTGATGTACTTAACTAGCACAAGGACAAATATATGTTTTGCGGTGAACACATTGAGTCAGTATATGGTTGTGTCGAGACGTGTTCACTTGATTGCAACAAAACATGTGATGAGGTACCTGAAAGGTACAATTGACTATGGAATAAGATATGTTTCAGATCGCGAGATAAGCCTGCAAGGCTATACTGATTCAGATTGGGTCGATAGTGTCGCAGAATGGAAGAGTACATATGGATGTTGCTTCAATTTGGGATCAACTATGATCTCATGGTTTAGCAGGAAGTAGATGAGTGTGGCACTCGATACGAATCAGGTAGAGTATATAGCAACAAGTTCAACTAACAACAAAGAAACGTGGCTTCAGAAGCTTCTTACCTGATTGTTTGATATCGAGTTAGAGGTGACTTGTATCTGGTGTGATAACAAGATTTGTGTGAAGTTGTCAGAGAACCCGATGTTCATGACAAGTCCAAGCATATTGATATTAAGTACCATTATATTAGAGATATGGTGTAGAAGGGAGCAGTGGAGCTCCAATATGTCACTACAAATGAGAAGATAGCAGACATGTTGACCAAGTCTCTATCGAGGGTGAAGTTTGTGTACTTCATACTAAATCTTGGTGTGGTCTAGAAGGACTCCCCTAGTAAGAGGGAGTGATGAGTTACATATGTGACTCCAGATAAAAACATGGTATAGTGTGGACACCGGGTTTTCATGCCCGACCACTGACTGTGGCACCAATTAGGATAATGTGTATGTAAATCCTTCAGGGAGAGTGTGCTTTCCTAGTTGAGGAGGCCCAAATGGTTTGTGTGGTTGGAGGCTTCACGTAGATCCTTTGGGGAGCGCATGCCTCTGGGAGATATAGAAGGCTAACCTAGTGTGTTGGATGTCTGCTACTCTAGTGAAATAGTCTGGTATGCAAGTACTCCAGTGAAATAGTATGGTATATTTCTACTCCAGTGAAATAGTCTAGTACACATATCTAATCTAGTGAAATATTCTTGTACACTGAGATATTTCTACTCGAATGAAATAATATGGTGTGCATATCTACTCCTGTGAAATATTTTGGTATGCTGAAATATTGCTACTTTAGTGAAATAGTCTGATACACATAGCTACTCTAGTGAAATAGTATGGTACACTGAGATATTGCTACTCCAGTGAAATAGTCTGGTACGCTAAGATATTGTTAATCCAGTGAAATAGTATGGTACGTTGAGATATTTCTACTCCAGTGAAATAATATGGTACACTGAGATATTGCTACTCCAGTGAAATAGTCTAGTACACATGTTACTAGTTCTGTATGAACTAGATGCCATATTCTGTGTGAGCTAGCAAGTTACTAGTTCTGTATGAACTAGATGCTAAATTTTGTGTGCGCTAGCGATTTGAAGCCCCATGATGACATAAATTCTAGAAGGATGGTGAGACCCCATATGCATGATTATGACATGACCATCGGATAGTCTGTGTGTGCGACTATGACATAGCATGTGTGTCTATGATGGTGTTACTTTTTAAATGATCTGTTTGATCATGATATGGCCTGTTTGGCCATGCTACTTGTGACATGATCTGTTTGATCACGAGATAGCCTATGTGGATATGGTGATGCTACCTGTAGACTGGCCTGCAAGACCATGTGAGTATTTCCCATGCCATGCGAGATGTATGGATGTGTTTGAGACCATTACATGAAGAAAATCTTAGTTAATACCTCCCTAACTAAGAGGGAGTGTTGATGTTTTGGTAGCTGCAGGAGGTATTAACCTCCAAGTGTAACTGTTGTACTTAGAATATAATATTCTGGAAGTAAGAGAACCATTAAACAGATGTGTGAAAACCCTATAAGAGAATTCGACCCAAAGAGAATAATAATAAAGTATTAAAAGGCTCTAGAAAGTGAGGTCGATCCCACATGAAAATATACTTTGGCAAAATGGTATAAATAGAGGCTAGGCGCTTCTCATTTGTACACTCACTCAATCAACAAAAGGAGGGTGCAAGTTTGAGGAGTTGCAATTGTAGCTGCATTAGAAGGAGGCACAAGTCTGGAGAGGGTGGCGCAACAATTGTCATGGTGTAATATCATTATTTCTGGTATCTCTCTTGTGTGCTTCTCTTGGTAAAGGTATGCTTCTATTAGTAGAGGTAAGTTCTCTTGGTATTGTGATGTTGTTGCATTAGTGGTGTTTTTGGTTAGGGTTTATTTGTTGGTTCTAGTGTGGACTTGTCATAATCATTATATCTAAGAAAAGGTTAGTGTGCTCGGGAGTGGCATAGTGAATGTCTATGGTTGGGTGACAATGATGTGCCATTGTCTATGGTTAAACGAGCATACCAAAATTTTAACAAGAAGTTGGTGTCTTTTTCTAATTGGTGAACATGTGTATCACCACTATACTATTAGTGAATCATTTAAGTGCTCTCTAAATTTGATGGTTTCGGATGACCAATAACCAATTTTGACACTTTTAGGCATCAAACAACATTTTGGTGTATCCCAATGGGATAATAAAGAGGAATGAGAAGATCCCAGATTCTATGTTGGATCTTCTCAAATGATGATATTAGAGTGGCATACACCTCAAAAATTCCAATTCACAATTTATCACAAATGATGAAATATTTATAACGCTCTTATTGTTGTTGTTGCCCATTTGACATTTTGTTTGTCCAAGTCTTCCATCTATAGAAAATTGTTTCCAATTTGGTAATTTTGTTGTTGTACAATCTCATGAGATGTTGATCTTGAATTACCTCACATGATTTTCAAACTCTTTCCAGTTCACATGTTTCCCCCATGGCAAGAGAGATAGAATAGTAGAATATGTCACAACTAACAAGAATATACTCCCCTTTATGAGAAAATTCTTGGTAAACCCTATTCTCTTAGCAGATCATGCTCTCCTCTCTTTCTCCCTCTGAGTAGACCCTCCCCCTTCCTCCCCCCTTTACCCCCCACCACTAGGCCCATCTAGGACCACTTTTCTCTTTGATGAGGGTGACCTTGATACTTTTTCATCTCACCTTTTCCAGATGTTCCACTTTATATCTCTGTTCTCCTCCCTCAAATTAGCCTCCACCAACTATGTTTGTGTCTCATCCACCATTTGGGAAGTAACCCTTGAGTCTTATCCCCATATCACTTGGTCCACCTCCCACTTCCCTAATCTTGGGACATGCCCAATGAATCGTTGGTATGATCAGGATTGCAAGACACTCCATATCCAACTTTGACACACATTCTTACATAATCAACCCTTTTGTACTAGCCTGGAAGCCTCTTATTGTTGCCTCCTTTACCACAAGAAAAATATCTTCACCTCACAAAGGAGGTATGAATTGCGTGCTTCCCTCATCCATTCCCCCAAAAGCTTATGGCGCACCATATTCCCCACCATTCCCCTCTCCCAATTGATCTAAATCCATGTTCCATGTTCTCTCATACCTCCCCCCTATATGATGTACCTGGGCAATCCTTGATTCATGTTACTTCCCACTCAATTTCTTGTTACTTATTTTCACATCGAGACATCAAGGAGGAATTTTGGGTGGCAAACACTTGCAAAGCTGTGGATGAGAAGGGGTTCCAGGTAGAGCTCTTCGAGTATGGTATTCATACTAGGGATGATCACTTATATGATTTGTTCAACCATGTTTTCTGCATTGGTTTTCCACATATGGTCACATCACACTATTCACACAATCCACAAGTTTGTCCCTAGCTCGGATCCAAACAATTATAGAAACAACATGGTGGGACACACTTTCTTAAGGCTCCATGTTATGGTTCTCCATATGAATCTTTATAGGATCTTGAGAGGAGACACATTAGAGATAAGGGAAAAGTAGGATTCAGACTTGCACATCAGACCATAGATCACATACCTACACTTCAAGCCATCATTGAGGAGGCGTGACATCGCTCTTTGAAATTATATCACTATTTTGTAGACTTTTGGAAATCCTTTTGATTATATTCCCCATGAGGCCCTATTTCAGAGGCTTAGAGACATTGCCATCTCCTAGAATCTACTAATTTCCATCATGCGCCTATATGGGTTGGTTCTTGGTTGTCTCCAAACTACTCATGGGTGTCCAAGCTTAGTAGGAACACCATTGGGGTTAAACATGGATTCCCCTTGTCCCCCACCTTATTTAGGATATATATAGATGAGGTTGAGTCCTTCCTACATGATCATATCTAAGATGACGATGTATTTTTTTTCATCGGGTGTTGATATCTATCTTGCACTTTGTTGATGACATGGTTCTTTTGGGCTCATCACTGGAGCGCCCGCAGACACAACTAGATGTTGTGGCATTGTTTTGTGACCTTCGAGAGTTGACACTCAACTTGGATAAAAACAAGGTTATGATCTTAAATGTGTCAATGAAGGTCCTTTCTTATTACCACTTTTTATTTAGAGGGGAGGAGAATGATATCACCAACACCTACACTTATTTGGGGTTGCAATATTTAGGGCCTCGTTTCAATATGAAACATTCCCTTTAACCACGAGTCAATAAGGGTTATAGATCCCTAGAACTTATCACGAGACAATGTTTTAGACACCATTTCCAAGAGATACCTTTCAATATGTCTCTCTTGGATACTTGTGTTAGTCCCACAATACTTTATGGTTGAGATGTTTCGTGACCTTGTTCGCTCAGAGTCTAATTGGGATTCGATTGAGCAAGTGTAGACCCTTCTTCTCCGACACATCATTAGATGTAAACAAATAGTTTCTCAACCCATCATTCTTTAGAGTTTGGCGCTCGACCTTTCTAACTTGATACTTTGTTCAACCTAGTCTCATTTTTTCTTTGGAATCATTTTTTTTTTTACTTAGAGAAGGGTTGGGAGTCAAGACATGTATCTATACTTGGCCAATATTCATTAGAGACCATTTCCTTAGCTAGTCCCTTTGGTCGGTGTTTTTTTGTTGGGGTCTCTTATCTCTTGGAGTTTGTGGGTATTTTGATGGACCATATTCCTCCTTTCAGATACTCCCTAGAGGCTCTTGGACATCTCTTACCTATTAGGCAAGAATTTAAGAGGATCATCCACGATGAAATTTATAGACAGTTCATGGAGGTCGCTTGGACCAATCTACTGGGTAGACTACAACAAACGATGGATTTCTACGTTGAGCACTTGATGGAAATCTGGGATGGATTCATTGGGTATATGCTTTTTGTATTCCACTTGAACAAGTAGATAGGACTTGCTAACTGTGGAATCTTAGGGAGAGAAAGGAAGAGGATCACTTTATCTTCCCCTACCCCATATAATTCAATATCTAAGTGAGATTCCATTGTATTTTCAGAGGGCCACATACCCCCTCTAGATTTTTCAGGTACCTTAACTAGATATGGATATCCTTGTATATGCAATAGGCCCTTAGGATTTTATCCCATGATTTAGAGCCTCATCCTAGATCAATGACAACAAAACGTATTACTTCCTTCTTTGCAATGCTCCTAATAGATAGGGGAATGAATAAACACATTGATAGTAACATTTCATTTAACTCAAGATCAATGCATAATTGAGGGACCATCCCTACTCCCGAGAGACCTAAGTATCATTGATAGTCCTGATCTCGTATCAACATATAGATGAGATCATCTAGGCCCTAGTGGCAAGTGTCCTCCTCTAGAAAACAACCCGCTGTGTAGTTAATATTTTCCTCTAGTGCTTCCTCTAGACATTCTTCTATATTGAGTTTTCTCCACTTGATCTTGGATGTTAGGAGAGATGGATCTTGTGGATCATGAATCACTTGCATTGTTATTTGTATTCCAATTCCTGGATCCATTGTCATTGTTTCCCTCCTAGATTGGTGTTCTGCTTTCATATTCTAGGGTTTTTTAGTCCTTATCTTAGATTGATACTTTAATTTCTATTTCTTGATTTTTGTAAGAGCCATTTTGATGCTCTTATTTTGTAATAACATCAATGTATCCAATAGTCCCATTGAATTACTTTAGTAGTCATTTGTTTGACATTACTAAAGTTATATTGTCTTATCTTATCTATCATTAGATGATGTAATGTTTCATTACATAGTAAGAGAAGAGGAGTCCATTATGTGACTCCCTGATCTAGGTGGATATCAGTGGCCACCCACCTTCTCCAACTGGCTCAAAACAATTTTCTGACAATTTTGGTAATTTACTATTTTTAGCAGTTTTTCGGGTTCTGAACTTTCAGAGCCGTTTTGAGGCCCTAAATGATGTTTTTTGAGAAAATGGGGAGAAACATGGATCAACGATCCATGTTGCCCAGCCAAAAGTTGTAGTCCTCGGATAGATCTTTCCAACGAGCTATTGAGTGCCCCAAACATAGATCGTATGCAAAAGTTAGGCCCCTGGGAAGTTGACGTATCAACTACCCCCATCGGGGCCCACAAACCTTTTGGATTTTCATCTTCTGGGGTTAGGGTTTTGGATTTTACTTATGTTAAAAAGGCCCTTAGAGACTCATTGTAATAATCATCTTCTTGCGAATGTGAGTAGCCGTCACATCTCTTCTCAAAGATAAGCTGCCACCATTCTAGCGAGTCTTTCACTTTGTACTTTTACAGTCTCTGTACATTTATTTCATTAATAGAAATCATGTATTACTGTATATCTGTGACTCTTGTTATATTTACGCTATATCTATGTTATATTTTTGTCTCTCTTGCAATATATTTGAATATTTCTGTGTTATATATCCACTTTCATTTCGTATCGAAAATAATCTGGATTAGTGGTATTAGAGCGAAAGGCTGCTCTTGATCATTTTTCAGTGCATGTCCCCGACGAGGTCCGAGTATAGCAAGTTGGGTATCGATCTTTTCTCTCTTGAAAACAATCACTCTCTCACACCCAAGAAACCCTCAATGGTGGAAGAAAAGAAAAACAACGGAGCAGACGATCCTATCAGTCTGTTGCTGGAGCAAGCTCTCACGCGACAGAGGGACGAAATGATGGAGAATTTTTCCCACATCCTTCAATGTCTGCCGATAGCAACAGGTGCATCTTCATCAAGCGGCCACTTTGGAGGCACCTCACCTTTCAAGGTACAAGTTAATTTTGATATTCCAGTATTTGAAGGACAAATAGATGCAAAAGCCCTAGACAAATGGTTAAATCTGCTAGAAGGTTATTTCTCTGTTCACAATTTTTTCGATAGAGAAAAGATCACCTTCGCACTCCCTAAATCTCTCCCCCGTGTCAAAACTTGGTGGGAAACTTACTGGGAGCAGAGTTCCACAGAGGAGTCTGGGATATATGGGGCCGAGCCCACTTGGGATTTTTTCGTGGATGCGGTAAAGGAACAATATTACCCTGTTGGCAACTATGAGGACCAATACATGAGATGGACCACACTGCGGCAAGAGAGGGGCCAAGAAGTTCCAGAGTTCACCAATTCATTCCAGACCTTGTGCACCAATCTGGGTATCAAGGAATCTGAATGACATTTGGTTCTAAAATACCGCGGGGCTCTACATAGATACATCCAAATTGAAATAGATTTTTTGGACATCTCATCACTCGATGTTGCTTATCGATATGCTGTTAAAATCGAGCAGAAATTTAAGCACCAGAACAAACAAGGTTTCAGGTCTGCAAATCTGCAACAACCAAAGTATGACAAAGATGACCCTAACAAATAGTCTCTCGAAAACCAGTCCAAGCCACAGGAAAAGAAGGGTCACGGGAAGACAAAGAAGGACACCAGGAAATGTTGCGATTTCCACAAAAGCCCCTGGCACAACACCGATGAATGTCACTCAAAATAGTCATTGGTGGCCGAGATCAAAGAAAAGGAGCCGAACCCTGATTCATAATCTGATTATGAAAATAATGGTAAAATACAGATCATCGACGCAGACCCCATTGCTATTGTCGCGACTGCAACAATTCAACCAAAAGAACCAAGAGATCCAGAAGAGGGGGAGCGCCTTTTTCATTCACAAATGTGGGTGAAGGGGACCCTGCTGCATTTTATTGTTGATAGTAGAAGCCAGAAGAACCTCATCTCAGTAGAGGTCATCAAACAGTTGGGATTGTCAACAACACCACACCTGCAACCATACAACATTGGGTGGCTTTGCCAAGGACGAGATCTTCGTGTCAGCCAGCAGTGTCGATTGTCATACGACATCCAACCCTTCAGGGATGAGGTATTATGTGATGTTTCCCCACTAGATGTCTGTGATGTTCTCTTGGGCCAACCATATATGTGGAAGCGCCATGCTATTTATGAGTCTCGACCCCACAGTGTCATCGTTTCTTTGGGGGGTCATCTCTACAGAATACCAGAGGTAGTTCTGACTATTGTTCCACCTAAAAAGTGCCGCAAGGTAGTATCTCATACTGCAAAATTCATCTTCTTGACAATCTTTTCAAAAGGGGAACATAAGGACACTGCAACCGCTACAACCTCGCCCCAAGCACCTTCTATCCAACATAAGCAGGTAGACAAGGTTGCAACAAAGCACAAAGATTCCTTCTGCACATAGTCATCTCATGTAGCTAGAATGGTTAAAAAGGTCCAACCCTTCTATCCATAGGTTCGTGACAACCTTCAACAAACCAAGCAGCTCAATGTCTACAACAAGACAAGCAACTCACCAAGATTCAGATTCAACAATCGCTTTCCCCTCTCCCCCGGAAAATCAACGCAATGGAGACCATTGCTTCCTAAGGAGGGAGGATTGATCCAGGTGGATATCAGTGGCCACCCACCTTCTCCAATGGATCAAAATAGTTTTTTGGCAATTTTGGTAATTTACTATTTTTAGCAGTTTTTCGGGTCCTGAACTTCCGGAGCCGTTTTGAGGCCCTAAATGATGTTTTTTGAGAAAATGGGGAGCAAAATGGATCCTAGATCGATGTTTCTCACCCAAAAGTTGTAGTCCTCGGATAGATATTTCCAACGAGCTATCGAGTGACCCAAACAGAGATCATATGCAAAAGTTATGTCCCTGGGAAGTTGACGTATCGACTACCCCCATCCGGGCCCACAAACCTTTTGGATTTTCATTTTATGGGGTTAGGGTTTTGGATTTTACTTATGTTAAAAAGGCCCTTAGAGCCTCATTGTAATAATCATCTTCTTGCGAATGCGAGTAGCCATCACATCTCTTCTCAGAGATAAGCTGCCACCATTCTAGCGAGTCTTTCACTTTGTACTTTTACAGTCTTTGTACATTTATTTCATTAATAGAAATCGTGTATTACTGTATATCTGTGACTCTTGTTATATTTTCGCTATATCTCTGTTATATTGTTGTCTCTCTTGCAATATCTCTGAATATTTCTGTGTTATATCTCCGCTCTCATTTCATACCGAAAATAATTCGGATCACTCCCAAATACCTAACTAAAAACCATTGCATTAATTACTTATATTAAATCCCTCATTATTACTTTAATTTATTAGTGAGACTTTAATATACATTTAGTTCCTAGTTCCAATTTCTAAATATGACCATTATCTGTAACAATAACAGATATGGGTTGCTTCCATAATTTTAGTTCAAATATGGAACTTATTAGCCAAACTCAATTGCTTCGCTAAGGATTCCTCAATTTCCCGTCACATCTGTTGGATAAACATTTCCAAAGTTTCATTAGATGAGTATTATAAATTGAAGGGAAAACCTCATAGGAAACCCTCATAGGAAACCCAAGGGATGATTTCCCAAATTCATAGATGACATATTTTATTTTATTTTTCTTTTGTTTTCTTTTTGTTTTTTTTCTAGGTAGTGTATCTTAGGGAAACCATTGCGATACTTCCCATCACTTCGCGGATGGTGCCAAGGATAGGTCAAAAACTCATGAATAGATCATATATAAATCATCAAAAATCAAATCGCTAAATGAAAACATATCAGAAAGTGGGATTTGAACCCTAGTGGGGAGGGTAACAACTTTACCTAACAAACACTCGAGCTACACATAATTGATGATATATATTCATATTTATGTATGTATGTATTTATGTATGTATGTATGTACACACTTTTTTTCTAGGTAACATATATTGAGGACAACCCCTAAGCACTTCCCCTATGGTACTCAAAGTAAACCCAAGATTATTTAGGGAACAAAGCTAGGTTAATAACAAGGCTCAAAGCCATTAGAATAATATACTCATTAAGAGTTTTACATATAACTTATGGGAATTGAACCTGTGTGGCGAGTATAACACTCTTCCTCTCAACCACCCGAGCTAGAATGTGTGTGTGTATGTGTTGGAATTCAATATCTTCATGTTCTACTTCCTTATTGATTTGTGCTTCTTGCAATGTAAGTATCTCTTCTTTTATAAATTGTATCCTTTTTTATCTTTGTCTTTTCCTTTGTAATGCTTCAAGCTTAGCTTGCTTGGTTTTGTCTTTGGTGGATAAATTAGAATACTTAGACTAAGATTAAACAAAGTCACACACACACACACATATTTGTAACACACCCAACCTCCTAATCCTCATTAGGCTAGTGGGATGTACAAATTTATTTTTTCTTTTCTTTAAATTACCTTCTTAAATAGTACCTCTAAAACCAATTCTGATTGCATGAGTTAGTTTTGCTCATCAAGAGCTTTCCAATGATTGTAATTAAGCTAAAATATGAGTTCTGGATTGAAAGTTATGGCCTCTTAAAGTTATTGGAATTTTCCTTCCAAAAATCCACCTCATGTCCACATGGAATCCACGTGAACCCTCATCACTCATGCCATCCAACATGGCACAACTTAGACACCGACGTGTCAGGACACTAAATCCCTATGTAGCATATATCAACCAATAGTTGATAGCCATATTACATAGACCAATGAGTGTAACTTAGAGGTGGAACCAACACTAACCCAAAAATCCAGAAATATGGATTTCCTTATAAATTTTCACAACAAACTTAATATGGATGTTCATATGTCCTTTCACCCTAGAACCTTAAGGAGAAACACTTTTCATCTATAGATCCATGTATTTGGTCCTCCCATGTATTTTCACTTAACAAAACTCTCAGATACATGATGGTCTGGATATCCGGGGTGACGACTCCTTCCTGAGCTTGCCACAAAACCTTAAAACAAAAACTTGAAGCATTCAAAATTAAAGATCCATAAAATCTCATAAATCCACTTTTCTCAAACACTGGATCCAGATGTCCAGCTGACACTGATGACATGCAAACATGACGTGGAATACCACTTGGCATGAAACCTCATAATTTGACTGGATGTCTGTTTGACGTGGGACTGACACGTGGAAGCTAACCTAGTTGTTTCATATGGATAACATGGCATGGAATGAAATGATGCATGGAGGATGATGTCATCACATCCTCCATGCCTTCGATGTAACTTTGCACTGGAAACTTTCCATATCCAAGAATATATGATCCAAGGTTTTTCAAAATTCATTTTACAAAAAATTCTTGATTTCCTATTATGATGTCATCCAAAACACATGGCATGATACCCGACGTGACATGTGGACCAAACCTGACATATCCCAAGGATATATGAGGTAAGACAAATCACCATGAGGCATAAGGGATCCTCCCCACAGAACCCTTCCTCATAACCTTGACCCATTAGACATCTGGTATTTCCTTAAATGTGCATTGTAAAAACATTAGGTGACAAGTATTCGGAGTGTCGGATGTTCAGTCCTCTAAATATGACTTTACATGCTTGATAACAAGTAATTTAAGCCACAAAATTTCGTTAGCGGAACAATGACCATACGAGTATCCGAATTTCGCTAAGGGAAATGCTATATAAAAGGTTGGGTGGTTGGATCTCTGGATATCCCCGATGCTACACATCCGAATATCAGGGATCCAATGCCTTTCCTGTTATAATTCTTGTAAAAAGGGGTTGGATACCAGATTCAATACTCTATACTCCCAACTTTTGACAGAGGTTTGAACTGGTTCTTGTGCATGACCAACATGAAAACCCTCCTTCTCCTTTTACTTAATCACTTCAATGATTTCACCTCGCTTCATAGGATTCATAGGTTCTTGATCTAAAATCATTCAGACATCTAAAGTAAAGTGACACTCCAAGGAAAGGATTGTGGAACTTCTACAAATTCAGGCCTACGGGTCTATCATTCAAGCAATTTAGTAAATATCAACAAGTGGGATTTTCCTATCTGAGGCATAACCCAGTTATGACCCAAATAGAAAACTGGGGTTCAAAGAATTTTAACACTTTCTAAGAGTGAAAATAACCCAGTGAAACATCTCCTCCAATCAACCTATTGCACTCTCACACACAAATCTAGGGAGGGTCCCAAATATTTGGTTCTCTTCCATATGTGTTTACAATGGTCTCTAATTCTAGAAAATACCCAACAAGTGGGTTTCAAAATGTTCAAGGCATGATAGGCACAAATTCCTTCTGTTCATTTCAGACTTCAGGAAACAATAAACAATAGGGAAATCGATGCATGAAGATAATCACATGGTTGTTTATTCATTTAATCTCTCTTTACTAGTAATCTTGCTTCCTTTTATTCTTGCATGAATTATTAGAATTTCAAGCCATGAATTATAGGTTTCATGTACATATATTCAAAAGAAGATAACCAATAAAATTAGTTATCCAACTTACAATGAATTATTAATTCAACCCTTATTTCCTATTGCTTATGAAACAATACATGCTTATTTCATTCAAACATTTGAACATGTAAGGTCTAAGTAAGATGTATATTATGTTGGCCAAACCAACCAAGCATACACATGCACATGAAACATATAGTTCCATATATTACACAAACATAGGATTCTTACAATTTGAACAAACATATACACTTATCTATTCATAACATTGTTGGTTGGGAAACTAACTGAGGGTGAACACTTTTCCACCCAACCATAGGCTCAGATGTGCTAAATATATGCAATCTAGCCACCCCCATGCCAAGCCATGATACCACCAAGAAATTTTCTTAGGTTCTTAGAGAAATTGGAAATGTGAAGCCCACTCTCCTTCACAACAACAACTGATTGAAAACCCTTACACCCACCATGCCCAGGTCCTCCACGAGGTTTATCATATTCCCTCCTATCATCAAGCTCATATCCCTCTCAGCTCAGGTTAGGTTTTGGGTTTCTTATACCATCCACATAGACAATACTCTCAGAAACCCATATCCTTCTACTCCACATGTAATTTCTCTCACAACTCTTGACATTCTTTCCACACTATTCATCCATACTAGGAATCTCTTCTTCCTCATGCATCCATGCATTCTATGCTCTCTTCTTTCACAACTCCCTTGTACACCCATCATTTCCTCTTTCAAAAGATATTGATCTTCTCTCCTCCTTCCTTCTGTCAGAATGAACTCCTCGGGTTAAAGGTGGTACATATTGTAACTGGGTTGATAGATTTCAATTGTCTATCCTTCTCTTCCCATATCTCTTTATTGCAGGTGGTTGGTTGTTCAACTACCAACCCTCTTTTTATTAACTGATTTTTTCACCAACCCTCTTTTTATTAACTGATTTTTTCTTTGGATTTAGAAAAAAGGAAAATGTTGATTATTCCTAAAATAGTTCAATAAGGTGGCTTGTAATAATGTAGCATTATTGAATCCCCTCTATGCCCCCTCACTAATTTCTCTAGTGGTATCATGGCTATTAATTGTGCTCCACCCTTCAGTCAACTATTTGGATTTCTCTTATTTCCCATTAATACAATTACATCGTTCATATGCTAGGGTATGCCAATAATGTCTCTATGTTGAGATAAATCATCACAAGGCATAATTAATTACAATTTTATTCAAGGGATTAAAAATGGCGTGTTTCAATATATATATATATATATATATATATATATCTAAGTATCTTAGTGAGGTTCCATTGTATTTTCAGAGGGCCACATACCCTCTCTAGCTTCTTCAGGTACCTTGACTAGAGATGGCTAGCCTTGTACATGCAAGAAGCCCTTAGGATTTTGTCCCATGCTTTAGAGCCTCTTCCTAGATCAATGACAACAAAACATGTTACTTTTTTCTTTACAGTGCTCCCATTAGCTAGGGGCATGACGAAACACATTGATAGTAGAATTTCCTTTAACTCAAGATCAATGCAGACTCGAGGGACCATCCCTACTCTCGAGAAACCTCAGTAGAATTTCTAGTCCTGATATCGTATCAAAATATATATGAGATCATCTAGGCCCTAGTGGAAAATGTCCTCCTCTAGACAACAACCCGTTGTGTAGTTAAGATTTTCCTCTAGTGCTTCCTCTGGACATTCTTCTATATTGAGTTTTCTCCATTCGATCTTGGATGTTAGGAGAGATGGATCTTGTGGATCATGACTCACTTGCATTGTTATTTGTATTCCAATTCCTGGATCCATCGTCATTGTTTCCCTCCTAGATTGGTGTTTTGATTTCATATTCTAGGGTTTTTTAGTCCTTATCTTAGCTTGATACTTTAATTTCTATTTCTTGATTTTTTTAGGAGCCATTTTGATGCTCCTATTATGTAATGACATCAATGTACCCAATAGTCCCATTGACTTAATATAGTAGTCATTTGTTTGGCATTAATAAAATTATCTTATCTTATCTTATCTATCATTAGATGATGTAATGTTTCATTACATAGTAGGAGAATATGAGTACATTATGTGACTCCCAAATACCTAACTAATAACCAATGCATTAATTATTTATATTAAATGCCTCATTATTAATTTAATTTATTAGAGAGACTTTATTATACTTTTAGATCCTAGTTCTAAGTTCTAAATATGACCATTATCTGTAACAATAACATATATGGGTTGCTTCCATAATTTTAGTTCAAATATGAAACTTATTAGCCAAAGCCAAATGCTTGGCTAGGGATTCCTCAATTTCCTTTCACATTTGCTGGATAACCATTTCTGAAGTTTCAATAGATGAGTCTTATAAAGTGAAGGGAAAACCTCATAGGAAACCCAAGGGATGATTTCCCAAATTCATAGATGGCATATATTTTATTTTATTTTTCTTTTGTTTTTTTTCTAGGTAGTGTATCTTAGGGAAACCATTGGGGCACTTCCCCTCACTTCGAGGATGGTGCCAAGGCTAGTTAAAAAACTCATGAATAGATCATATATAATCATCAACAATCAAATCTCTCAGAGAAAACATGTCAGAAAGTGGGATTTGAACCCTAGTGGGGAGGGTAACAACTTTACCTAACAACCACTCAAGCTACACATAATTGATGATATATATGCATATGCATATGTATATATATGTATGTATGTACACACTTTTTTTCTAGGTAACATATATCGAGTAAAACTCTTAAGCACTTCCCCTATGGTACCCAAAGTAAACCCTAGATTCTTTAGGGAACAAAGTTAGGTTAATAGCAAGGCTCAAAGCCATTAGAATAATATACTCATTAAGAGTTTCACATGTCACTTATGGGAATTGAACCTTTGTGGAGAGGATAATGCTCCTCCTCTCAACCACCCGGGCTAGACCCAATTGAATTCATACATACATGTGTGTGTGTATGTGTTGGAATTCCATATCTTCATGTTCTACTTCCTTCTTGGTTTGTGCTTCTTGAAATGTAAGTATCTCTTCTTTTATAAATTGCATCCTTTGTTATCTTTGTCTTTTCCTTTGTAATGCTTCAAGCTTAGCTTGCTTGGTTTTGTCTTTGGTCGATAAATTAGAATACTTAGAATAATATAAAACAAAATCACACACACACACATACACACACATATTTGTAACACACCCAACTTCCTAATCCTCATTAGGCTAGTGGGGTGTACAAAATTATTTTTTCTTTTCTCTAAATTACCTTCTAAATAGTACCTCTAAAACCAATTCTGATTGCATGAGTTCAATTTTCTCATCAATATGTTTCCAACGATTGTAATTAAGCTCAAATATGAGTTTTGAATTGAAAGTTACAACCTCTTAAATTTATTTGGATTTTCCTTCCAAAAATCCACCTTACATCCACATGGCACCCACATAGACCCTGGTCACTCATACCATCCAACATGGAACAATTAATACACCGACGTGTCAAGACAAAAAATACCTATGTGGCATATCTCGGCCAATAGTTGATAGGAATGTTACACAACCAATAAGCGAAACTCATAGGTGGAACCAACACTAACCCAAAAATCCAGAAATATGGATTTCCTTATAAATCTTCGAAAAAACTTATTTTGGATGTCTGTATGTTCAGATGTCCTTTCCCCCTAGAACCTTAAGGAGAAACCGTTTTTCATCTAGAGATGCAGGTATTTGTTCCCCCATGGATTTTCACTTAACAAAACTCTTAGATACTGGATGGTATGGATATTCGGGGTGACGACTCCCTCCTAAGCTTGCCAGGGATCCTTAACACAAAAACTTGAAGCATTCGAAATTCAAGATCCGTAAAATATCATAAATCCCCTTTTCTCAAACACCGGATCTAGATATCAAGCTGGAACTGATGACATGAAGACCTGACGTGGCATACCACTTGGCATGTCACCTCATAATTTGATTGGATGTCAGTCTGATGTGGGACTGCAATGTGGAAGCTAACCTGATTGTTTCATATGGATAATATTACATTGCATGACATGATGTATGGAGGACGACGTCATCACATCCTCCATGCCTTTGATGGAACTTTGCACTGGAGCCTTGCCATATCTGAGAATATAGGATCCAATATTTTTCAAAAATAACTTTACAAACTTTTCTTGATTTCCAGTTGTGATGGCATTCAAGACACATGGCATGATACCCGATGTGAAATGTGGACCAACCATGACTTGTCCCGAGGATATATGAGGTAAGACACATCACCATGATGCACAAGGGATCCTCCCCATAGAACCCTTCCTCAGGACCTTGACCCAGTCGACATCTGGTATTTCCTTAAATGTGCATTTTAAAAAGTTCCAGATATATGGATGTCCAGATACCTAATCTTAACAGGGATCAAATTGTAGATATCTAATGATCCCTCGATCCAACGAATTGGATTAAGGATGCCAAAATGAGTCTTTACACCCAATCAAAAGGCCCACTCTTGAATCACACCAATCCAAGGATGATACTTGTCACCCTTTGTGGATTCAAATCATCTCTTGAACTACCATGTTATCACTGTAATCATCCACACATGCCCTAAACTCACTCTGGTGCATAACCTTGCAAAGGGGTAAGGTTAGAACCTTTCCTTAAAACCCTACCCATCTGGGCATCCATGGATCAAGGGAAAACATTAGGTGACAAGTATTCAGAGCGTCAAATGTTCAGTCCTCCAAATATGATTTTTCATGCTTGATAACAAGTGAGTTAAGCCACAAAATTCCGTTAGTGGAATAATGACCATCTGAGTATCCGAGATTTCGTGCAAGATACCAGATATATAAAATATGCAGAACATAAACAAAATAATAGAAATGACAGAATAACAGTAAAATATCCAGCATAATCTTCACAATACATAGAAATGATATACGAAATAGCAACATAAATAGCACTTTGAATCAGATAGCAATGTTCACAGGCCTCTTCGAGGGGGAAACCTCCAGTTGAGCAGCGCTCGATTACAATAATATCCAAGCTAGGGTTCTCATACCCTCGACTCCTATTTATACTAAAAAGAAGCATCTAGAGGAAGATCCTTCTAGAAGCGAAAGCTTCTATTAGGTCTTCTTACATCCGCCTTATTCTATTTTATTGAAAGGT
>ML781100.1:449114-476675 GCA_009831015.1 Picea engelmannii | reverse complement strand
CTTATTCTATTTTATTGAAAGGTCTTATTAATATTGACCTTTATTACATCCGAATACATTGATCTACCTATGTGCGGGTTAGGACCTTAACATTTCGCTAAGGGAAATGTTATATAAAAGGTTGGGTGGTTGGATCTCTGGATATCCCCGATGTTATGCATCCAAATATCAGGGATCCAATATCTCTCATGTTATAATTCATGTAAAAAGGGGTTGGATACTAGATTCAATTCTCTATCCTCCCAACTTTGGATGGAGGTTTGAACTGGTTCTTGTGCACAACCAACATCAAAAACCTCTGACTCCTTTTACTTAGTCACTTCAAGGATTTCACCTCACTTCGTAGGATTCATAGGTTCTCGATCTAAAGTCATTCAGGAATCTAAAGTAAAGTGACACTCCAAGGAAAGGATCCTGAAACTTCTACAAATTTATGCCTACGGGTCTATCATTCAAGCAATTTAGGAAATATCAACAAGGGGGATTTCCCTATCTAAGAGAGGCATAACCCAGTTATGACCTAAATAGAAAAATGGGGTTCAAAGGATTTTAACACTTTCTAAGAGTGAAAATCACCCAGTAAAAAATCTCCTTCAATCAACCTACTGCACTCTTACACAAAAATCTAGGGAGGGTCCCAAATATTTGGTTCTCTGCCATATGTGTTGACAATGGTCTTTAATTCTAGAAAATACCTGACAAGTGGGTTTCAAAATGTTCAGGGCGTGCTAGGCACAAATTCCTTCTGTTCATTTCAGAATTCAGAAAACAATAAACAATAGGGAAATCAATGCATGCAGAGAATCACATGGTTATTTATTCATTTCATCTCTCTTAACTAGTAATCTTGCTTCCCTTTATTCTAACATGAATTCTTAGAATTTTAAGCCATGAATTATAGGTTTTTTGTACATATATTCAAAAGAAGATAAGCAATAAAAGAAATTATCCAACTTACAGTGAATTATTGAGTCAACCCTTATTTCCTATTGCTCATGAAGCAAGAAATTCTTATTTCATTTAAACATTTGAACATGCAAGGTCTAAGTAATATGTATATTATGTTCCCCGGATGGGGTGTCAGAGCGGCCGATGTGGCAAGATTTGCACGGGAGAGATGGGCGGCGTGGCATGGGGCCACGTGATGGGCTTGTGTCGCAGCCCATCAACCCACCCAGCGTTTAATGGCATGTTAATTTGATGCGAGGGCGCATTAACGCACCAGTCCTTCCTCCTCGCCGCGAATTTGAATGGAGTCGTTCACTTTGTTTGGCATTCACCTCTGTCTGCAAGCTGCAGTGCCCTTCCCTCTGCAGCAAAGGTCTACCCCGGTTGCCTTTCGTTGGTGCAACACGACCCTGGTCTGTTCACTTCACCAGGTGATTCACGCTCTCTCGGTCCGCTGCACAAAGCTCGCCATGACTCGACCTCGACCTCGGGGCAAACCGAAGCGAGGCTCCCCTTGGAAGCCTCGGAGGCCTTCGATCTCGCCATCTGATTCAACCTCCGATTATTCATCCCCTCCGTGGAGTGCCTCAACCATCCCTGTCTCACTGCGCGCCCTGCAACTCATCTCCATGGCTATCATCTCGCGCACTCCTATTTCAATCCTGCGTCTTTCTCACGACCCATCAACGCTTCCTTCCAGCTCAAAGCCTCCCGACGACCCTCCGGACAATTGGGGAGATTACCCTTCTCATCACAGTGCACCCAAGCAAGAAGGTCCTTGCTTCCCGGAGAACATTGACATAGTGCAATTCGCAGAGAGCCTGGCTATCTTACAGGATTTGATATTCGAGCTGCGACAATAGATAGAGGATTTACAATATCGCTTCCAAGCAACGGAGGGGAAGGTGGCCAGTTTCATGCTCATTCTCTCTTCTATGCACGAGGCCTTTTTCTCAGTTTCGGGAGACATCAGCCCCACAGAGAACCCCGAGGCTACTACAGAAGCGGCACAGGCGAACACGCAGACTCCAGAGGCAGCAGAATGGAAGCAGGAGGAGCGCAAGGACGATAGCACGAACCCTGCATGCACTAACGAAGCTGGTGAGCAATGGGACTATGGTGTCACGCACATCGAGGAAGAGCCCTGGCCAGGCGACCTCTCTGTCACCTGGCCCAACTACAGGCCAACTGTCTAATTTCAGTGTATGTCTGTTTACTTAGTTTCTAGACCTGATAAGATAAACATTGTTCTCTCTTTTGTCGTTGGTTTAAATCTAGACTTGTTTTTTCAAGGAATTGGCCGGGCTAGTTGGACTGGTTTCCCCATGCTGGGGAAGTCCAGCAATTGTAGCCTGAACCTAGCTGTATTTTGGACCTATGTCTCAGACTTTCGAAGGATATTAATATAATCTTACCTCTTATTTACAAAAAAAATAAATATGTATATTATGTTGGCCAAACCAACCAAGCATACACATGCACATGAAACATATAGTTCCATAGATTACACAAACATAGGAATTCTTACAATTTGAACAAGCATATACACTTATCTATTCATAACATTGTTGGTTTGGAAACTGCCTAAGGGTGAGCACATTTCCACCCAATCGTAGGCTCATATGTGCTAAATCTATGCATTCTATCCACCCTTGTTCTAAGCCATGATACCACCAGGAAATTTTCTCAGGTTCTTAGAGGATTATCAAATAAAATAATCCCAAAGGATTTCTTTTTCCTGATTGAAAATGTCTAGACATGCATTTTTATGGTGGGAGATCTATGTAGATGCCTTGAGGCTAGGTAACAATCCCATGGTTACAAATTGGGAGGATTTAAAGGAATTGTTGAAATCATAGTTCTATCTCATAAGCTATGAAGAGGAGTAGTGCATGAAATTGAAATACCTCTACAAAGAAGAATGAGAAAGTCTTCAAGAATATACATCTAAATTCTGGAAGCAATCCATCATATTGGGTATCTCTTTCAAATAACTTGGGATAGTAGTGAAATAAATTGGAGATGTTTTCAACACTATATGAAGGTAGTGGTAGTTGCAAAGTGTGAAAAGTGTAGATGAGGCGAGAAATAAATCTCTTTACATCGAGGTGGACTTCAATAAGAGGTAACATAAAAAGGGCCAATAAAAGGCTAGCATAAATAAAGGCAAGAAAACTATAACCACAACCAAGAGGGGGAAGATCCCAAGAAGTGCTGCAAAAAATGTGATGTAGATGTGCAAATGAATGAGAAATTTTGGAAGCTTCATCTAGAATTGCACCCAAAATGTTAAAAGGAAGAATGAAAAATACTAAGATGGAAGAAAGAGTAGTAGACAAACACCTTTGATGTTGATGAAACCATATCCTACACCACATTACAACAACCAACAACATGTGGAGATAGAAGAACACTATTCCAAATCACTTTTCAAGTGAAGAACTAACATGTAAATGCTACGTTTGGTAGTGGTTATCAATGCAATTTGATTTCTGAAATCTTAGTAGATGATCTTGGTCTAGAGACTTATGACTCTAGTATAACCATGATCATTGGGATGGTTATAAGAGAAATTTTTCTTGAGAATCAATTTTTATTTTTTATTTTTATAGGAGAACCATTTTATGAGTAATAATCACATTGGGAGTTTTCTTATTGATAAAAGATTTAAGTGTATATACTTCTATTATTAATTAACATTGGATAAAGATGGGATTTGTACCCTTTGGGGTATTCTCTTCTTTTGGTACTTAGTCATTTTCAAAATGTTTTTTTAAATAAACTTTTAGCTAAGCCAATATTAGTATTTTTGTCAAATATTTTTTGTAGTTTAGATGTTATTTTTTTAATATTTTATTGAATTTTGTTTTTTTTTTTGAGTTTTTTTTTTTTTTTTTATACATTTGAAGAGATTTTTTATTCTTCTTTTTAACATAAATAATAATAATAATAATTATTATTGTTTTCCAGGGAAATTTTAATTTTTTTCATTTCTTTTTAGTTTTTCACCATTTTGTTAATTTTTTATTTTATTTTTCTTTAATTTGGGTTTTGAACATGTTTTTGTCTTCATTAAAAAAAAATTGTGAAGATTTTCTCCTTTCTCTTTATTTATTTTTTTATTGTAAATTTAAGAAAAAAAAATTGTAAATAAATTTGCAAGTGACCATTTAAGATCCAATTTTGAGTTTTTTTTTTGTGTAGGGATTTGTTGTCAAGGCCACCGTTTCAATTAGGTCGTAATTAGCTGCAATTTTAATGTTTGGAAAAAAACATTTTACTTTAGGTAGCGTCACGTTTTTATTTAGGTGTTGATTTTAAGGTTTTTCTAAGCAACTATTTTATGTTTTAAGGTCATGCTTGAAAAAAGTTGTAATTTTGACCCTGTTAGAAAAATTGATGCTACCGGTAGCACCACTTTTTGATTTGGGGGTTGATTTTAAAGTTTTTTTGAGCAACCATTTGATCCTTTAAGCCCATGCTTGGAAAAAGTTGTAATTTTGACCCAATTACAAAAAATGGTGCTACCAGTAGCACCACTTTTTGATTTGGGGATTGATTTTAAAGTTTTTTTGAGCAACCATTTGATCCTTTAAGCCCATGCTTGAAAAAAGTTGTAATTTTGACCCGATTACAAAAAATGGTGCTACCAGTAGCACCACTTTTTGATTTGGGGGTTGATTTTAAAGTTTTTTTGAGAAACCATTTGATCCTTTAAGCCCATGCTTGAAAAACATTGTAATTTTGACCCGGTTACAAAAAATGGTGCTACCAGTAGCACCAATTTTTGATTTGGGGGTTGATTTTCATGTTTTTTTATGCAAAAATATGGGCTTTAAGGGATAGAGTTCTTGTTTTGAGGTCACAGTTCTCATTAAGTTGGTAACTTTGTTTAGACTTATCGAAAACATACGATAAGGTTAATTGGGTTTATTTGTGGTTGGTTTTGTTTCAGATAGGTATGTGCTTCTTTGTGGTAAACTGGATCATGGATTTTGTAAGCACTACCTCTTTCGTTGTCCTAATCAACAGTTCTCCTTCGAAACCATTCTCCTCTTCCAGAGGACTGTGACAGGGATGTCCTATGTCTGCTTTTCTCTTTCTTCTTGTAGTTAATGATCTTCTTGTAGCCAGGGTGAAGGAAGAGTTGTAGGGAGTAAAAATTTCTCCTTCTAAGGTCATTTCCCATCTTTTGTTTGTTGATGTTGTTTTCTTATTTGGTGCAAGAACATGCATTGAATTTGTGTCTCTTAAAAATATTCTAGATATTTATTGTTCAACCACTGACATGGACGTCAATATAATAAAATTTGTTTCATTATTCCATTTTCTCAGAGTGGATTTGTAGGATCAACTTAATGAGGTTCTCCCCTTCCCCCTCAAATATATCGACAAAGGAATGAAATACATTGGCTTTGTTTTAAATCCCAATACATACTCATTTGAATATTTGATGTGGCTCTTTAACAAAATAGAAGCTCATAATTATTTTTGGGTAAACAAATGGTTATCAAGAGGAGGTCACTTGGTTCTTTTGAAAGTTGTATTGTAAAGTATTTTGATTTATTAGATCTTTATAGCGAAAGTCCCCAGAGGGATTCTCACTCAAATTTGCAAAGATTGTTTTCATTTTCTGTGGATAGGTAGTAGAAAAATAGATGGTATTCCCTTGGTTATATGGTTAAAAATTGCTCAACCTAAGAGCCTAGGGGGTTGGGGAATAAAAAATATCTACCTTTTAGCCGATCCTTAGCAACAAAAAAATGATGGCACCTTACGTATATCATATTGTTGTGGGCGACAGTGATGACTTCGAAATATCTTGGGGGCCTTTCTGTAGAGGAATGGTTTCAGTCTCCTTGAAAGAATGCAAAGAACTGTTCTATAATATGGAAATATTTTATGAACGCTTTCGATCTTATTGGAAAGTGGATTGTTTGGCATATTGGTAATAGAAAATAAGTAAGAGTGGAAAAATATCCCTAGATAGTAGAGGACAATAATTTCAGGCTTTCAGATATTCTCCTAGAACATATGCATAGGAAAGGATGTTTTCCCTACGGGACATGAAAACTCTAACCCAATACCACATAGGCCGATCAAGGTGGAAATCTAATCTAGACTTAAGAGTGGAAGGCTCCCTTGCAGCAGAATGGAGAAATTATGTTGGAAAATTATGCTCCAACTATGTTGGATTGCAGGAGGACAAGGAAGATGTGTTGTGTTGGTCTAAAAACCCATATTATGGAACTTTTACAACAAAACTCGGTTACAAAGCTCATGCTAAGGTGGTTTTGTTGGAAACAAGTTATAGTGGTGGGATAGAGTTTGGAAGTTCCACGCCCCTCTTAAAGAAAAAAAATTGTTGTGGCTTGCACTAAGAAATAAATTATTGACGTGGGACAATAGGGTTAGAAGAGGATGGCAAGGTCCTAATAGATGCGCCTTATGCAAAAAGTTCTTTGAATTCATCTTACATTTGTTCATTTCTTGCTGTTTTGATTCCCAGGTTTGAGACTCGATACTACAAATGCTAACACCAAAAAATGAATGGTTGTCTCCCAGTCTGGAGGAATGAGTGAAAAATTGGATCTCGGACAAAACTATGATATGTTTAGAGGATTTTAGTTGTTTATTTATTTATTTCATACGGTCGACACATAATCCATGTATCTTTCTGGATAACCTCATTTTGGTGTAATTTGTGTCGGATATGATTGTTAAAGTTTCAAGGGAATTTGAATGCAAGCCCAAGATGATTAATCCTCGCATCCCCTCCATGCCTGCTCTATATTTCAAGATCCCCTGGGGAAAGCTAGGGCCACATACCTCGGTGTGGTGTGGGGGTAATTTCATAATTGAATTCCTCTCATTATTTCCATTTAAGATATGCCCCCAGAAATGGGTCTATTATGAAAGCAAAGTTCACATCTTTGATGATTTTTTTACAACATGATAAACAATGTGGTGTCTCCACGCTTCAAATCATGGGGGATTCTAAAGTAATAATTGAATAGGCAAAGAATAATTTCCAAGTGAAAAACATATGTCTCTAGTCCTTGTTAAGCTAGATTAAAGATTTCATCTAGGATTTTGAGTGGACTTCATTCACTCATATTTACCAAGAACTCAACAAAAAATCAGATGGCCTATCAAAATAAGCCTTGTCTCTTACCGAGGGAATTTTCAGCTCGCAAGAATTTTTTGAAGATCATTTCATTCAATAATTTTGGTTTTCCTATGATGCAGTGATATGATCTTCAGAGTAGTGAAAGTGTTTTTTTTGGGAGGAAAATGAACAATTTATATTTTTTGTTTAAGTTTTGATCAACCTATTTTTTTTGGTTAAGGATAAAGGATAAGGAGAAGGCCTTTGGGCCTAGATGAGTAGTATACAGACAAGAATAATTCTTTTGAAGTTCCTATGGGATTGTAATATGCATATTTCCTCTATGAAATATAAAGATTTTTTCATCTCGAAAAAAAATTTGTATCTAAATAAAATACATTTTAAATTTTATTTCAATCAAATTAGAGGTCAATCTATGACAACTCTATTGTCTATTAGTATATTAGTCTTTACTATGTTATACATTGAATTCTATTTTTGGAATTAATAACTACCAATTTCATAGTGTATTAAAATCTGCAAAGTTAAAACCTTATATTTTTGGAACAACTATAATATCAAAATTACTAATTTAACTTGTACTAATAATTATATGAATATATTTAACATAATACTGAAACTTTAATATCCAGAAAGATGAATAACTAGAAAATGAGAAACGAAAGACATATATAAAATTTTGACATCTTTTCAAAATTAAACTTTATATATATAAACTTTGAACATCTTTGTATATTTTAATGTTGTTTTGTTTTTTATTGGAAAATAAATAAATAGTACTACTCTAGTAATATGGAAATAAAATAAAAATCAATGATATGGTTAAGTTTCAGCTCAAAGTCAAATACATGCATTAAAAGTTATTAATAAGTTATTTTATTTAAATAATTTTTGAACTAAGATTTACGTGTAGTTTAGTCTTTGTTTTAAAGTGATATTTTGAATAAATTTAATAAAAATGTTTGTAATTGCGCCGAGAGGCGCTCTACAACCCATTATGGGGAGATGTTCATGTAAAATAATGCATTAAAATAATAATAATAAAATAATAAAAGAACAAAATTTTCTGTCGGTTCGATATATATATATATATAACAATCACCGTGTGTGTGTGTAACAAGTCTATCACAGATGTTATTCATACAATAGACATGATTTAAGGTTCTGGATAATTGATATATCTATGGTAGAGTGTAGAATTAAAGACATGAGGTTGGTTATTGGTCGCCTTTTCACACTAGAGGACCACCCTAGTTACTTGCGCTACAACAATACTCAGTTGTGTTGTTTGGTTGCGACTTTTGTAAGTTGAAGAAACTATAATGAAGCACATGCATGGATGTGGACATTATTCAGTACATGTTGGGATTAAAGAATTACATATTTTAAAGCAGTGGGTAAATTATTGATAATCCGCTCAATTAATAATAATAATAAGGTGCACTCAATAGGAGATCTCATGAAGTGCTTATTATAGCCATTATCATGTACAAGACAGATCTGAAAGACAAAATTGTTGCAACAACAAATTCAGATTAGAATTACAGAAAGGTAAATTATGATATTATAGATAAAAAAAGACATCTCTGAGTTGAATCCCTAGCCTACATTCATTCCTTCCTCGCCCTCTTCCTAGCATCCCCCTTCGGCCCCTGATGAATTAATCTTCAGATCTTTGGTTTCTGGCCTTGGCCCTTCGGTCGCCAAACCCTAGCCGCCGAAGTTTGTGAAATTCCTTGAGAATATCCTTGAAGTTGTTCTTCTTGCTACGTTGGCCCGTTCGAACGCGTTAGCTCTATTTGAAAGGGGACTCATAGGTCATTTCATCGGCCTTTGGCCATCCCCACGGGCTATGGAGATATGTGTTCAAAAGAACTGACAGGTTTTAATTAAAGGAGGAACAACCCATTATTTTTATGGATGTGGATTTTACACCTTCTTGTTTGAAACAAAGGAAGAATGTGACTTGATCTTTAGAGGAGACCCATATTTCTTCAGCAATCAAGGAATGTATCTCAACAAATGGACTCCAGACTTCAAACTCGAGCTCGATGTGCCCTCAGTAGTTCCAGTCTGGGTAAGACTTTCTCATCTTCCTTTTCATTGTTGGAACCCTGATTCTCTAATAAATATTGGGAATTCTTTATGGAAATATATAGACTCAACAGAACCCAAGGGGAATATGTTTGCATGTGCTCGAATCTGTGTTGAAGTGGATTTAGATAAGGGCCTCCCAGAAGCAATTATGTTAAAACTGGATAACTCACAACAAATTTAAAAGTTGGATTATGAACAAATTCCTTTCAAATGAAAAGCATGCCATGAATATGGGGACTTTGTAAAAGATTGTAAAAATCCAGCTCCTTAGGCCCCTACTAACCAAGCTCCCGAGGACCAGTGGAAAACGGTAAAGAGTAAATGGCAGGTGGGAGAGCCCCTCCTCCCACTTCCCAGAAGCCTTCTTCTTCTTCGCTCACTGCCTCTGCTCATGATGTTCCTAGTACCTTTGTTCCCCTTATCCAATCAATTTATGTAGTAGACCCTCCCCTTGCTCCTCCCTCTAACCCTATCCTCGCCTTGTCATATTTGACCTCCCAAGCTTTGGATTCTAACCCTTTCCTTATTTCTCCTAACTCCTTTCAGGTTCTGACAAAACACTTTCCATCCTTCCTTGAAGTGGTTTCTCCTTCGGTAAAACCTCAAGGATATAATTTCCCTCCAAGAGCTCCCTCGACATTCCCTTCCTCCTCGATCATTCCAGTATATTCTTAGGAATTTCAATATCCGACACCTGATCAAGAGTCCTCAGAGTATGAGAAAGAAATCGATCTAAGGAAAAACCACCCTTCTAGAGTAATAACAAGAAGATAAGCACAATCAACCTTTAGTGGGAAACCCTCACAAGGTAAATAATGAAGATAGTCTCTTGGAACTGTAGAGGTCTTGGAAGAAAATTCAAAGTAGAAGCAATGAAGGACCTAATCAGAGATGAAAATCCCAAAGTCCTCTTAATCCAGGAGACCAAACTTTAAAATACTGAGATTCTGAGTTTAAATAAACAATTATTGTCCAATAGTACATGAATAACAGTAAGCTCCAGGGGAGCCTCTAGAGGTCTTGGAATATTTTTGGAACCCTTAGGATATAGAAGTGGATCTAGTGGGAAAATCCCAGCACTTGATCCTAGTGGATCTTAAATAAAAAATCACAAACAATACTTACAAAATTTTCAATGTCTATACTTTGGTCCTTCCAGGGGAAAGACTAGCCTGCTGGAAAGAGCTTAAGCTAATTGGATCTCCATTAGACTTGAGGAACACTATTGTAGCAGGAGAATTCAACATTGTTTTGTTGCGGGAAGAGAAGAGGGGGGGGAAACCCTATTCGTAACCCTCTAAGACAAATATTAGAAGATCTCATCTCATAATGAGATCTTTTAGATGTCAAGCCTCTCAAAGGAAAGTACACGTGGTCTAAAAAAAGATTAGGTAAATATCACATAGTTGCTAGGTTGGACAAATTTCTCATACACAACATCTTTATGGAAAATAATTTAGACATCAACTCAAATATTCTTCCATCCAGTGCTTCTAATAACAAACCTATAAGCTTATCTCTAGAAGAAGCAAAGAATTATGGTCCCCCTACCTTTATATTTCAACCGCCTATGGTTACACAAAGACAAAGCTATGGATCTAATAAAAAGGGTGTGGTTAGATGATGTGGAAGGATCACCTGTTCTTATACTTGAATCCAAGCTCAAAGAGATAAAAAAAAACCTTAAAAGTTGGGCAAAAACCCAATATGAAGAGCCCAAAAATAGGAAGCTAAAGCTTAAGAACGGGCTAGTTGAAATCCAAAAGAGGACAGAGGAAGAGGATTATACTCAACCTCTCCAAATGCAAGAGCTAAAACTTTATAAAGAATTTCATCAAGTCAATAGAAGAGAAGAAGAACAATGGAAATTGAAGTCTCAGAGCCTTTGGCTGCGGTCAGGTGATAGAAACACTTCCTTCTTCCACAATCAATCACCGACAGTAAAGAGGAGAAATACTTACTTACGATATTAACAAGTCATTTTAGATATCTGTCATTCTTCTCCAAAACCCATAGGTATACCAAAAGCCCGAAGGGGAATACATGGTCCGATAGAAGAAGGGAGTAGAAGTCCTATACTGAAGGAGTAGATGAGCATTAGAGAGGACCCTATAGCATTCGTGTTTGTGTATTGCCATGAACTCAAAAGTGTCTATCAGGACGAGGTCAAAGAAGGGAGAGACGGATGAACATACCAACTAGAGGATGTGATAGGCACATACTATAGGCACATGCTATGGATCCAACACCAGAGAATTAAGTAACTCGGTAAAATAAATCACTTCCTCTTTCAGGGATCTCATCACATATTATGCATCTATCAAAAGAGAGGCCACTTCGCCTGCTTTCCATGTTGATTTTGTTGCCCAAAATTTTCTACCACTCAACGAAGATTTGTTGGAGACGATACCAAATGCTTGAGCTAAATTTGGTTATAAAGTTTCTTGTTGCTTGATTTAGGAGGGAGTATTGTTTTTCGTGCCTGCCAATTTGGAATTGAAACCCGTATGTCCTTTCCCATTATGAGAAATGATGTCTGAGAGTGTGAGAACTAGATCCAAGGGGGGTTGAGGATAATGGCACACGAGAGATGAGGTGGTAGAGATTCTTATAGAGTGTGGGAGCATATGACCCCCATGCAGGCATCATGTGAAATAAAGAGGGAAATTTTACACACGAGAGGAAAAGAATGATGGAGGTACAAGCTGATGAATGCAACATGCAGGGAAGAAGGAAGCTGGGGGGGAGGGTCCCATCCTAGTGATAAGGTACAGGAGGTCTAACATAGAGACAAAGGGGAGGGGACATATAAAGGTCAGGTTGAGGGACGAGGGAAGGGGGGGGGAAGAAAAGATAAGAGGGAGGAGGGATCCATGGGGGAGAAAATACAGGACATGAAGCGAAGTGAGAGGGGGCCTACATGTCAAAAGAGGAGAGGACCAAGAAAATAAAGGAAACCCTCCAATACTAGAGACCATGGTCATGTGCCCATTCCATACAAAAGGGGATAAAGGGAAGGGATGAACCTAATCCTTCCATCGATATCAAGAGAGCCAACTTCTCCTTTGAATTCATTATTAGCCAGTTTATCAGGGAGAGAATTGAGATTCCGCTTAACATGCCACGAGAAGAATTTATTAAATTCCTAGAGGATGCCATGTGTGCATCTAAAAAACAATCTGACACTCACATCTGTGGGAAGGGAGGAAAACCTCGGGTGCTTTATGTTGACTCAAATTTTTATCACCTATATAAAAAGTTCACAAATTATTGTGAAGCCTATGATTATAACTGTTATATAGCTATTAGGTGGGTGCCCAAAGAGAAAATGCGAAAAATGGTCCTCTAAAAGCTTTTCATCGACGTGATATAATTCAATTTTGACCTCTTCAATCACTGGTTCATGGTTATTATGGTCATGCATATGGTTAATATTGATGGATTTACGTGCATGAATGCAAATAAATATTTAATATCATGGCAGTTTGATGGTTTCCATAAGCATTCTTGTTCAAAACATTAAAAAATACTTGCAAGTGATCAACACATGTATAAAATCATTGAGTCATGCAAGCATTACACACCATGATTTCTCTATCTACAATATGACAAGTCACATGTTATGATGGTTGCTAAGGTTTGCTTATGCTATGAGCTCTAAGTTGATATATGATCATCATATGTATCAAACATTTGGTTGCATGGTTATAAAATTTTCGGGTTTTATAACTCAAATACCCATTATAAATGACACCTTGTATGGAATTATATGGTTCTTAACCCATATACAAATCTCATTGGTTTTATATGGTGTTAAACCTCTTGGGTTATGATTCAAATTTTATCATACCTAACATTGAATACATTTGATACACAACATATGTATGAGGTATGTAGTATGCGTCTTGTTGGTATTTGATTGTGAGCTACATATTATATGCAACTGCAAAGTTTGGTACATATCATGTGTAGTTTATAAGTTTATGGCACGATTTATTTGGAGTTATGAGCAGTGGGCTCGAGGTATGTTCGATGTGATATTATGAAAGACTCACATGCTACAAGGGTTTAGGATTGTTAACTTGGGCATATTTTACATTGTTTGGATGGGCTATCTGGGTTGTTGAGTTGGCCATGCATTGAAGGTGATGGGACATGGGTAATTACTCCATGGTCCTGTGCTCTATCACTCTTCATTCAAATTGAATTTCGGTCATTTGTGTTGTTGGAGGTTGAAAGAATGAGCTCTGAGATCTATTGGTGTAAACCCTCACACCTAAAATGTTTGGTAACAAACTCAAGCTTCATCCTAGTTTAAAAGGTGTCATTTTGCAAAGGTATGACTCCACATTATGTTCTAAATATTTTATTGCAAGTTTTCCTAAAAAACGGTTAATTTTGGCTCTGGTTTGACATTGTTGTTTGCATAAATGTCTTCTCCTTCCCTTCTTTACCATTTATTGAAAAGGAAAATGAAGAAAACGATCATTTACATAAGATAAATGACATTTTTACTTATCTCCTCCATGCTTGCACTTTGCATAATATTTTGTGAAAGGAAGAAATTTTTGGCAACTTCTGTTTCATGCACTTGAAGCTCGAAATTCATTTTTCCTTATCTTTTTAAGTGTTGTGACACTCCAAGAATTATTTATCTCCTTCACTTGATGCCAATCTTGGTTTTATATGTCAGTTGGTTTGTATTCAAATCCTATTCCAAAATACATTCTTGTGTTGGATATGGGCCAAACCTAGATGGTTTTTCTGCACTAAGTGGCATACACAGTTTCAACTATGATTGTAAAATAACTTACCTTTTCTCTGTCAAAAAGAGAACCCAAAATTGAGCCTTTTAATAAGAATACTTACACGTTGTTAGGTTTCACCCATTTGTGGTTCATATATGCATTTTTTGGGTTTGAAGTTTTCATTGTGGTTTATGACTATCTCAAGGACCAGATTCAATGGTCGACTTATAAGAATGAAGTTCACATATAATCGGTTTTTGTTTTTCTTTTGAAAACAAAAATGTTTGGCTTTGCTCCTAGAATTATTGCTATGAAAGAAGTAATGGGTTTTGAACCCTAATTTTAGAATAAACCTCATAGGATTGAAATTGGGTCACATAGATCATATACATTCTCATTTTTTTCATTCAAACCAAAATGTTTCGCCCAAATGTGGATTGAAGGTTTCTTATGCAAGTGATAAACTGTTCCTTTCCAATTGGAATCAATATGCAATAAAAATGATGGAATACCTCTGCTCGAAACAAGTCCAAATTTAAAATATAAGTTACAATCATGGAAACAATCCCGAGAGTGGCTCTTCTCATTTTAACCATTGTTTTTCGACCCATTATAGTTTATGGAATTACTTGTTTCATTTTGATTGTTGGCTGGAAACATTGATTGGTCGATAATGTTAACACAGAGTCCAGAATTGAAGTTTTATTAAAAATTTATGGTTGTTGAACTTTTAATGTGTTGAATTATGGGTATAAATCTATGGTTTGGTTTGTCTTCAGCTCGAAATGAAAATGATATGGATTTGTGAAAGAATATATGCTCGATTTTGGAAGGGAAGAATATGAATGAGTTTATACATTTTAGTTTCAAAGGATATATTATCCACATGAAAAGGAAATGTTGAAAGACATAGAGTTGTTACATAGACTCAATATCCTCATTATTTTCACTTTACATAACGTTTTTTTTTGCAAAGTCTCATACATTAAAAATTTCATGTTCCATCCTTATCCTGTCTATGTAAGTAAGATAACATGAAAAGAATACAATGTGGATGTATAATCAAACTTTTTCAAAGCAATATTTTGTTATGGAAATTATGAATGATATGACTTGGATACATTTATGGAATGGTTGTTTTGGTTTGATTGAGTCAGAAAACAATAGAGACAATGTTGGTTGATGATTTGGTGGAATTGAAGTTCATTGAAAAGAAGTCATATGCATATTATATAGATGTAATTTCCCTCATCAATCTCACTTTTCATAAGTTATTTCTTAAATTCCCTATCATTGATTTCCTTTCTCCATTTCAGTCCTAACATAGTTACCAACTTAACGAGAACTCTATAGAGTTCTCATTTTTTTGGGGGTCACATTTTTTACCCCGTTTTTAAAAATGGTGCTATCGGTAGCACCCCCCTCCCTTTTTAGGTGTTTTTTTGATATTTTGAATTTTTCGATCCATAATGTTTCCACATTATTTTTTTTAAATGCTTATTTTTTTATCTATTTTCAAAATTTTATAATGTTTTTTTTTCAATGGTGTTTTTAGTCATTTTTCCATGCTTCTTTCAATTTTAAAAATATGTTTTTCCATTTACTTTTTTTAAATTAAGATTTTTCATATAATTTGGTCTCCTTAATTAATTTACGGTTCCATACTTTTAAAATATAGGGGAAAACATCATTTTTAACACATTGTTTACCTTTACTTCAATACATAGAAAATAATTGTAGTTAAATAACACTAATTTTGAATATTTGGCCAAAAAATATACATTTTACAGACATATATAATAAAAAAAAACTGTACATTTTGGTACCTATTCATTTAAAATAACATGTCAAATAAAGCATATTTATGGACATAATTGAACAAAAAAATGAGAATTTTATAAAAAAAATTAACATTTTTTACCATATTTTTATACATTTGAAGTAAAAAAATGACAACATTTAATAAAATTTTCCCTAGTATAGTGATTCACATACAAATAAAAGTAAAAAGAAAACAATAAAACATATTCATCATAAAATAACAATAGATACATATTCATTCTTATTTTAAAATATGCAAGTCAAAACATTACAGTTATAGCTCATCAAAAATTTGCAAAATTGAGCATCGTCTTTAAGGGAATCTTAAAATTAATCAACAATATCATATATCTCAAATTCATCATTTTCAACAGACACATTATCATCTTCTTCGACATCATTTTGTGCTTCCATTGTGTCATTTCGCTCTTCCATTGGGTCTGATATCCACAAGTTCTCTAAAGTGATCCTTTCCAATCAATCCTCCTAATGGTACTTGAGGTTCCTTTGACATTTTTTCCACCTTTGATTCACTAAAATCCCCTTTCCTCAAGCCAACTTCTTGCATTTCATTTGGAAGAGTTGGAATAACATTAATTCTTTGTTTAATAAAACTGCACTGTGTTGGGTCACTTTCAATGGCTATGCAATTTCTTCCTTTTTGTAAGCAACATGCTAATGTTGTACCTAATAACCAATTACAAAATAAATATGAAGTTAAATATTGTAAAAAGACATAAATTAAAAATAATATAAGATTGAATCATGGTTTCGTAAATGTTAGATCATAATTCTTACATGAACCCGAGAACAAATCCAAAACCCAATCTCCTTCATTTGAAAATGTATCTATAAGATAATTAATTAATGATTTTGGTTTTTGATAAATGTTAACCATCTCTCCTTTCAAATCCTTTTCCTCACATGTTAGCTTTCTAACCACATCATTGTAAACCAATAAACTACTATGATTTTATCCATCCTTTACATTGAAAAGGATAAAATTATAATAATCATCTTTTGTCTAAGTTGCAAGATGTATACTCTCAGAATCATGTTTAAATGGTTCTCTATTGGAGCTATGAATATTAGGCATGTGCCTGTAACATAAATAAGTGCAAATTCAATTAACTTGTGAATTAATAAAATTGATTTATAATCTTAATTGCTAAACATACACTTTCAATACCTTACAAATAAGTTGCATCATTGTCTTTTCTTTTCCCTTGAAGCTTGATTGTACTAATCCTTGTTGTGTGTCTGAATGAAAAAACATAAATCTCCAAAATGGTGATGTTTTGACTTCCATAAATGCTATAACCACTTTAGGGGAGGCAGGTGCAGGGGGGGGGGGTGTTCTCTTTGAACCCAGAGGAAAAAGAACCCTAAACTATCATTGGAATCTTGGGACGGATACTAACAACAAAGCCGAGGCCTACACACTACTAAAAGGAATTCAACTCACCCAGACTCAACAAATCCAAGAGATGAACGCCCTTGGAGACTCCAAAAATATAACAAGAATGATGGTCCATGGGTCCAACCCACGAGATTTAAGCCTAAAACAAATAATGGATAGAATAAGAGTGGAATATCAAGACATCAAGATAACGTTCTACCACATAATGAGAGAAAACAACAAAGAAGCAGATAAAATGGCGAATGCAGCCATTGGGAAAATGCTTGGTTCATTAAGCGTGGAAAGAGTGGTAACATCAACCCCCCTGTTCTAATGTCATATGATCAAGTGCCATTCTGGTAAAGCGGAGGGATATGTTAGGAGACGCTTCATCGAGGCCATAAGAAAAAGTGATGGTCACGTGAACATAAGAGGGGTTCGAGCTCCTCAAGTCGCTAGCTCAAGAAAAACCAAGGAGGGAGAGAAAACAAACATGAAGGGGGGTGGGGACTCAGGTGATTGGAGAACACACCCAACCAAGAGGAGGAGTTTTGTCGTAAGAAGAGCAGGTGATGAACTAGCTCTCAACCTCATGGAACATGGCAACATAGGAACAAACAGGTGGCAAGGGAGATCAATATACATTGCCCAAGGGGAAGTGGTGGTTAATGACATAAGTAGGGAAATCAGGACGCAAAAATATCAGAAGAACAATCCTTCACCATTCGTGGGAGTGTATGTAATCAAGGACCAGAAGAGGATGGATATGGTACGAGAAATCCATGTCGCACAACATACTCGCCTTCTCGATGCCAGCAACACCTTCAAGCTTGGGTTCATGGAGTTTGATGGAACTGTTCGCAGGGAATTTCCAACGCGCAAGAAGGTTAGCACACTCATAACATTAATGGATTCATGGGAGATTATGGCCTCGTCCTCGAGCCTGTGTATGTTTAGAAGATTGGCAGCCTGGGTAAATTCATCTTTTCCTTGTTTTCCACTGGGCATCCATATTATTTTCTTTCATTCCTCTCCGAATTATATCCTTCTTTTCTCGCCCATTCTACGCCCTTCTCATCATTCTCTCCCCTAGAAGCCTCAACAGACCCATTCTGATCCCCCCTCTTGGATACTTGAATCCTTTGCTCCCTCTTTTCCTTCTCCTCGCTCAGCCTGTCACCTCTAACCTCTCTCGTTTCCCTGTTGAAGATCTTTGACTCTCTTTTCTCCCTACTCAGCCTATGGGTTCCGACCCGTTTCCTGCTAAAATCCCGAGGAAACCTCAGGTTCGAAGTATCTTTAGCATACAAAACAATGCGGAAAGGTAAAGGAGTCTCAACAAACTTGGGGCATTGGGCCTAGGATCCATTTGAAGAGGAGTGTGGTGGTTGCAGCAGGATTAGACTCCAAATTGGAGAAATTGGCACCAATAGGGCCTTTGAACTCAAAACGTTGTCCTAGCATAGACACATGATCGAGAAGCTTCAGGACGAGAGCTACACCCAAAGAAGCCAGATACAGGAACACCGCTTGAAAATGGAGGCAATGAAAAGGATATTAGATCAGTTAGAAGGTGCGCAACAACCACCAAGCAACCCGGGAGAGCAACAGGAAAATTCCAAGAAGGAATAGTCGATTTCAGTAAACCAGATTACAAACTTGAACGAGTCGCATCCGGAAACTATGCTAGACATACAACAGGTCAAACTAGAAAAGGGTAACTAAACTATGGTGTTTTAATGTTTTGTCTTACAATCTGTATTAACATAATCTTCTACCAGAGTTATCTGGGGAACTATATCCTCAGAAATTTTGTTAGAAAAGGGGGTTGCAATAGAAAATGCTACTGTTACAAAAATGCACCCCGCATTTGCAATAGGTTCTCTCTAAGTGACATCTCTCGAAGGTCTATAATGACCATTTTTTTTGTAAATCAGTGGGTTCTTCCACACCTCTAATATATATTTTCCCAATTTCTGTTAAAAAAAAAAAAAAAACCCATAACCACTTTATTGAAAGCTTAGTAAGTATAAGGCTCTGTATCATATCCAATGTTTTGGATATTATAAACATGAGGGATATCTGCAATAACTAGGGAATATTTTTTTTAGGAACAATATTTTCAATTTGTTCATAATCACCTAATGTCACTTTATATTGAACAATGTCGATCCCATTCCAAATGTAGTGATCAAGGGTGTCATCGAGTTCAACAGTTTGAACATGTCTTCTTCTTTCTCTTTCAAACTTGGCTTTTTGAATAAAACTTTTGAAGGTTTCGGGTACTCCATCTGCATTCTTCTTTGACATCTTTAATGAAACAAACAAACATAAAGTTATATATTTATAACTATTAAAATAGAAATAAATTAACCTACAAATGAATAATATGAATGTAATAAATCAACATACATTTTTTAATGCAACAAAAAATGGTTTCAATACTATTGTAGAGCTTGAATCTAGATAGCTGAGTTTAACATCATCCCGACTTTCTTCATTCAACATCTTAACCATTTCCTCTTGTATTCTCATATACACCTTATGACTAAATAAAATGAATAAATATTGATATAATGATATATATAATAAAATACTAAATACTTAGAACATTGATATGTTAAACTAGAAAAATTGATTTTCTTGTCCTAACATAAATAAACATAACTCAACAAACTTACTTTTTAAATTCATCACACATTTCTTCCATTGACAATTTACCCGACCTTACACGTGATAATATAGTTATGATGAGTTTCTCATCCTTCACTCCTTGTATCGTTCTCCAAGGTGTTATAGTCATATATTTCAGGAGATTTTTTATTTTAGGACATGTCTTACTTGTGCTACATATCAATGGTTTATCCTTCTTAACTCTCTCATTTTTTATACTGATAGTTTTCCATAGGCTGAAGATATCATCTATCAAATATCATACATGTCCAATTCTAAATCCCAATTGAAAATAGCTCTCTGCAACTCTAAATACATCACTTCCTTTGCGATTTTTTTCTTTTGCATTTTCATCATCAATTGGGAAGCCTATTTCCATACAACATTGCTTCTGAAACTTGGCATCAACATTTGATCTCTCCCCATGACATATTTCAAAAAACTTATTATGGATAAATCTCACCCTTTGAATGAAAGTCATGGACATTTTGTACTCATTATCTTTGTTATAATCCCATGCCAATAAATTTTCTTCTAAATCTATTAAACCAACATAAATTATGCATTTGATTGTCTCAAAAAGAGGATTATTGGGATATTCTTGCATCAATTCTCTTTTTGCCTCTGCAAAATGGTTTTCTCCAATCACACAATATTTGTAGTCAAAACATTTTGATCTATCAAATTCTTCCCTCCTAGGAACTTCCATCGGGTCAATAAGAACTAGGTAGTCAACCACATGTGCATGTGGATTTTACCTAATCAATACTTTCAAATTGTGAATATGCAAGTGATGCAGTTTTCTAATTGGATATTTTCTTTCCCTTCTATGGGTTTATAAAGTTTCTTCACATTCAACTGAAATGTATGGCCATCATCAACTAAGTTCATCGTCCTCAATCGATTTTGAATGACATTTTGTGTTGTTTTCATAATACCATCCTCTAGAACAACACTTGGTGTTATTATTTCTTAGCTACCTTTAAAACTATCATTATAATATTAAGAGATAACAATGACTTCTTCATCATCAACACCATTGTCTTTCTTCCTCTTATGATTTAAATGGGTTTCATCTAAATCAACGATTTCTTCATAATTAATAGGAATGGAATCATCACTGACCATCACTCTTTTGTGTTTATCTTGTTCTTTATTTTTGCGAGAAGGAGTGATCACCTCATTGTGACTAATCTCAACAAAATCTTCATTTGGACTTTCCTCATTTTCAAATGTAACCTTTTTAGGATTTCTAGAATGAGGAGTTTTCTTTCTTCTTTCATGTTATTCTTTGTCTACTCTTACAACTTCAACCTCTGTTACGTTTTGTTTTTTCTTTCTTCTCATGTCTTTTCAATATGAAAATCATTGATGACATCCATGATATTATTCTCTATAGAGTAAATCCTCGCTAATGTATGCGAAAGTCGTTAAGAAAAATCCTGTAAAAATAAAATATTAATTTTTTGTTTTAAATAAAAATAAAATATTAACATGATACTAAAAATAATACAGGATTCAAAAATAAAAATAAAAAATTTATATTGTCTTTCTCAATGTCATCAATGATGGATGCACATAATTTTGTAAAACATTCATCCTTGTTATAATTGCTCAATTTCAAATAATATCTAATATTGATATAAGACATGCCTTATTTGATGAGTGCATAAACAATATATGTGTATGGCACCAAACATATATCCCGTAACAAGCCAAGTGCCTAATAATTTCCTTGCACGTGTTCAAACTCGACATGATACAAATATAGATGTTCTCCATTGTTTCCTTGCTTGTCTTTAACAAAGCAAGAATATTTTAGTTTGTTTTCACCTTCCACATATTTCCACTCTCTAACATTCTTCATTTCCTTTGACAACTTAGGTGTTGTACTATCAATTTGTTGCCTAGCATTCATGGAGGTCCTGATTGAAATTTTGGATGCCATTATTGCAGGTCATGATCCAAATACATTCATAAATAATGTCTTTCCTGCCATTTTTCTTATATGAAAAAAAAGAGTTAGGCCTTTTCCATTATAATAAATTAAATAAAAACATTGACTATAAAAACTAAGTTAATTTTTTTTTTTTTTGACCCATGGAGTTACCGGGGCGATGTCGAGACCAAGCCTTAGCTTACTGGGGCTAAGGAGATGTTAGGAATTGCCCCAGCTAGCCACAACGACCAAGTCCTAGGCGTGCCCAAGGCATGGTTGCGTGGGTGCCACACGACCTTTCTTTGGCCGCAATGGGAGCTGGGGCGATTCCCGACATCACCCCAACCCCCTCACGACCAAGCCACAACTCTGTGGGTTTGTGACTTGGCTGCCGAGGTGTTGGGGTGATGACGAGCATCGCCCCGAGTGCCCCCATAGGACAAATCACAAACTTGCACCGGACAAACATTTCGCCCTATAGCCACCATGGGCCAAAACTATACAATTTTCAATTAAAAAAATAAAAAATACTATACCTATTTTTTTTTTTTTTAATCCGAAAAATCCTAACAATTTCGTTAAAATTTCTTTGAAAAAGGTCTTAATTTTTTTTTAAAAAGTTTTGATTTTCTTAGAAAAAATTAGAAAACATCTAAAATAATTTAGGGGTTTTTATAATTTTCGCAAGAAAATTTTCTCCCTTGTAGATTGATCCAAATGATTTAACAAATGTTGCCAAATATTCCATGCAATGTAAAAAGACAAACCAAGATTGTTTATATATAACACATATAATATAAATTATTGCTAAGTATAATGAATGTGGGATAAATAAAAAAGAAGAAGACTTTCTACATATATACCTAAAATTATATGGATCATTGCTAAGTTTAATGAATGTGGGATGAATAAACAAACATGAAAAATATTGTAATTAACAAGTAAATAATGAAATAAAAGAGTTTGAGTTGTTTTTAATTTTGAAGGGAAAATNCATAATGAGAGAAAACAACAAAGAAGAAGATATAGTTGGAATCTTGGGACGGATACTAACAACAAAGCCAAGGCCTATGCACTACTAAAAGGAATTCAACTCGCCTAGACTCAACAAATCCAAGAGCTGAACGCCCTTGGAGACTCCAAAAATATAATAAGAATGATGGTCCATGGGTCCAACCCACGAGATTTAGGCCTAAAACAAATAATGGATAGAATAAGAGTGGAATATCAAGACATCAAGATAACGTTCTACCACATAATGAGAGAAAACAACAAAGAAGAAGATATAATGGCGAATGCAGCCATTGGGAAAATGCTTGGTTCCTTAAGCGTTGAAAGAGTGGTAACATCAACCCCCCTGTTCTAATGTCATATGATCGAGTGCCATTCTGGTAAATTAGAGGGATATGTTAGGAGACGCTTCATCGAGGCCATAAGAAAAAGTGACGGTCACGTGAACAGAAGAGGGGTTCGGGCTCCTCAAGTCGCTAGCTCAAGAAAAACCAAGGGGGGAGAGAAAGAAAACATGAGGGGGGGTGGGGACTCAGGTGATTGGAGAACATGCCCAACCAAGAGGATGAGTTGTTTCGTAATAAGAGTAGGTGAGGAGCTATCTCTCAACCTCGTGGAACATGGAAACATAGGAACAAACAGGTGGCAAGGGAGATCAAGACACATCACCCAAGGGGAAGCGGTGGTTAATGACATAAGTAGGGAAATCAGGATGCAAAAATATCAGAAGGACAATCCTTCACCATTCATGGGAGTGTATGTCATCAAGGACTAGAAGAGGATGGATACGGTATGAGAAATCCATGTCGCACAACATACTCACCTTCTTGACGCCATCAACATCTTCAAGCTTGGGTTCATGGAGTTTGATGGAACTGTTCGCAGGGAATTTCCAATGTGCAAGAAGGTTAGCACACTCATAACATTAATGGATTCATGGGAGATTATGGCCTCGTCCTCGAGCCTGTGTACATTTAGAAGATTGGCATCCTGGTTAAATTCATCTTCTCCTTGTTTTCCGTTGGGCGTCCATATTATTTTCTTTCATTCCTCTTCAAATTATATCCTTCTTTTCTCGCCCATTCTACGCCCTTCTCATCATTCTCTCCCCTAGAAGCCTCAACATACTCATTCTGATCCCCCCCTCTTGGATACCTGAATCCTTTGCTCCCTCTTTTCCTTCTCCTCGCTCTCCCTGTCACCTCTGACCTCTCTCATTTCCCTGTTGAAGATCCGTGACTCTCTTTTCTCCCTACTCAGCCTGTGGGTTCCGACCCGTTTCCTGCTAAAATCCTGAGGAAACCTCAGGTTTGAAGTATCTTCAGCATATGCAACAATGCGGAAAGGTAAAGGAGTCTCAACAAACTTGGGGCATTGGGCCTAGGATCCATTTGAAGAGGAGTGTGACGGTTGCAGCAGGATTAGACTCCAAATTGGAGAAATTGGCGCCAATAGGGCCTTTGAACTCGAAACGTTGTCCTAGCATAGACACATGATCGAGAAGCTTCAGGACGAGAGCTACACCCAAAGAAGCCAGATAGAGAAACACCGATTGAAAATGGAGGCAATGAAAAGGAGATTAGATCAGCTGGAAGGTGCGCAACAACCACCAAGCAATCCGAGAGAGCAACAAGAAAATTCCAAGAAGGAATAGTCGATTTCAGTAAACCAGATTACAAACTTGAACGAGTCGCATCCGAAAACAATGCTGGACATACAACAGGTCAAACTGGAAAAGGGTAACTAAACTATGGTGTTTTAATGTTTTGTCTTACAATCTGTATTAACATAATCTTCTACCGGAGTTATCTGGGGAACTATATCCTCAGAAATTTTGTTAGAAAAGGGGGTTGCAATAGAAAATACTACTGTTACAAAAATGCACCCTGCATTTGCAATAGGTTCTCTCTAAGTGACATCTCTCGAAGGTCTATAATGACCATTTTTTTTTGTAAATCAGTGGATTCTTCCACACCTCTAATATATATTTTCCCAATTTTTGTTAAAAAAAAAAAAAAACCCCATAACCACTTTATTGAAAGCTTAGTAAGTATAAGGCTCAGTATCATATCCAATGTTTTGGATATTATAACCATGAGGGATATCTGCAATAACTAGGGAGTATTTTTTTAGGAACAATATTTTCAATTTGTTCATAATCACCTAATGTCACTTTATATTGAACAATGTCGATCCCATTCCAAATGTAGTGATCAAGGGTGTCATCAAGTTCAACAGTTTGAACATGTCTTCTTCTTTCTCTTTCAAACTTGGCTTTTTGAATAAAACTTTTGAAGGTTTCAGGTACTCCATCTGCATTCTTCTTTGACATATTTAATGAAACAAACAAACATAAAGTTATATATCTATAAGTATTAAAATATAAATAAATTAACCTACAAACGAATAATATGAATGTAATAAATCGACATACATTTTTTAATGCAACAAAAAATGGTTTCAATACTATTGTAGAGCTCGAATCTGGATAGTTGAGTTTAACATCATCCCAACTTTCTTCATTCAACATCTTAACCATTTCCTCTTGTATTCTCATATACACCTTGTGACTAAATAAAATGAATAAATATTGATATAATGATATATATAATAAAATACTAAATACTTAGAACATTGATATGTTAAACTAGAAAAAATAATTTTCTTGTCCTAACATAAATAAACATAACTCAACAAACTTACTTTTTAAATTCATCACACATTTCTTCCATTGACAATTTACCTGACCTTACACGTGATAATATAGTTATGATGAGTTTATCATCCTTCACTCCTTGTATCATTCTCCAAGGTGTTATAGTCATATATTTCAGGAGATTTTTTTATTTTAGGACATGTCTTACTTGTTCTACATATCAATGGTTTATCCTTCTTAACTCTCTCATTTTTTATACTGATATTTTTCCATAGGTTGAAGATATCATCTATCAAATATCATACATGTCCAATTCTAAATCCCAATTGAAAATAGCTCTCTGCAACTCTAAATACATCACTTCCTTTGTGATTTTTTTCTTTTGCATTTTCATCGTCAATTGGGAAGCCTATTTCCATACAACATTGCTTCTGAAACTTGGCATCAACATTTGATCTCTCCCCATGACATATTTCAAAAAACTTATTATGGGTAAATCTCACCCTTTGAATGAAAGTCATGGACATTTTGTACTCATTATCTTTGTTATGATCCCATGCCAATAAATTTTCTTCTAAATCTATTAAACCAACATAAACTATGCATTTGATTGTCTCAAAAAGAGGATTATTGGGATATTCTTGCATCAATTCTCTTCTTGCCTCTGCAAAATGATTTTCTCCAATCACACAATATTTGTAGTCAAAACATTTTGATCTATCAAATTCTTCCCTCCTAGGAACTTCCATTGGGTCAACAAGAACTAGGTAGTCAACCACATGCGCATGTGGATTTTACCTAACCAATACTTTCAAATTGTGAATATGCAAGTGATGCGGTTTTCTAATTGGATATTTTATTTCCCTTCTATGGGTTTATAAAGTTTCTTCACATTCAACTGAAATGTATGGCCATCATCAACTAAGTTCATTGTCCTCAATCGATTTTGAATGACATTTTGTGTTGTTTTCATAATACCATCCTCTAGATCAACACTCAGTGTTATTATTTCTTAGCTACCTTTAGGACTATCATTATAATATTAAGAGATAACAATGACTTCTTCATCATCAACACCATTGTATTTCTTCCTCTTATGATTTAAATGGGTTTCATCTAAATCAACAATTTCTTCATAATCAATAGGAATGGAATCATCACCGACCATCGCTCTTTTGTGTTTATCTTGTTCTTTATTTTTGCGAGAAGGAGTGATCACCTCATTGTGACTAATCTCAACAAAATCTTCATTTGGACTTTCCTCATTTTCAAATGTAACCTTTTTAGGATTTCTAGAATGATGACTTTTCTTTCTTCTTTCATGTTATTCTCTGTCTACTCTTGCAACTTCAACCTCTGTTACTTTTTATTTTTTCTTCCTTCTCGTGTCTTTTCAATATGAAAATCATTGATGACATCCATGATATTATTCTCTGTAGAGTAAATCCTCACTAATGTATGTGAAAGTCGTTAAGCAAAATCCTGTAAAAATAAAATATTAAATTTTTGTTTTAAATAAAACTAAAAAATTAACATGATACTAAAAATAATACAGGATTCAAAAATAAAAATAAAAAACTTATATTGTCTTTCTCAATGTCATCAATGATGGATGCACATAATTCTGTAAAACATTCATCCTTGTTATAATTGCTCAATTTCAAATAATATCTAATATTGATATAAGACATGTCTTATTTGATGAGTGCATAAACAATATATGTGTATGACACCAAACATATATCCTGTAACAAGCCAAGTGCCTAATAATTTCCTTGCATGTGTTCAAACTCGACACGATACAAATATAGATGTTCTCCATTGTTTCCTTGCTTGTCTTTAACAAAGCAAGAATATTCTAGTTTGTTTTCACCTTCCACATATTTCCACTCTCTAACATTCTTCATTTCCTTTGACAACTCAGGTGTTGTGCTATCAATTTGTTGCCTAGCATTCATGGAGGTCCTGATTGAAATTTTTGATGCCATTATTGCAGGTCATGATCCAAATACATTCATAAATAATGTCTTTCCTGTCATTTTTCTTATATGAAAAAAAAAGTTAGGCCTTTTCCATTATAATAAATTAAATAAAAACATTGACTATAAAAACTAAGTTAATTTTTTTTTTTTTTTTTTT